>JAAIXI010000253.1:2374186-2644917 GCA_013403645.1 Heliconius nattereri | reverse complement strand
GCTAGTAAATAAATAACAAACATATTTTAGGTTTATATTTATATATTCTTATATATATAATTTACACTAGAGAAAATAGAAAGAGCAATATTAAGATCCTCGTTGGCGCATATTAGTCTATAGCCTCGGAGTGAGGCAAGCTCATATTTGGAAGCTTCATATATACATGATTCATCTTCTTGTATTGTTTAATGAAATATTTATTAAATTAAATCATACAAATACTATTATGATTTTTTTTACATAGCAGGGTAGGCTTAGGGAACCTGGGAACCTAGTGCTAAGACAGTCCGTTCTTATTAAGAAATTTTCGTTCCTCACTTTCCGCCGAATTTTGGATGCATTATTATGTATTGTCACGCCTGGCTTGGTCACCTGGTAGGAAAATCCTGTACAATTTTTTATTTCGTTCCAAAATATTCGTATATAAGACATTAATCAAAATAAAAATTAAAACTTAAGATTAAAAATATAGTCTGGATCATTTTGTCATGTACTAAATAATTAATTATGTTCTTAGCTATTTCTCTCAAAAACAAGCAACGCTGCAAATACTATATGTTCTACTACTTGGCACAGAACTATAAAAATAATTCATTCTTATTGCAGGAAATCTATACTTCTTTTGGTTATGTAACACCTATTTAAACCTATTGCAATGAACGTCTATCGCGTTCACTCTTAGAACGTTAACTTCGTTATTTTCGAAGATAAATTAATAGTACACGCGGTCTTCTTGTTTGTTGTCTTAAATTATTAAATAAAAAAAAATTGCAAACAAATGCACAGCTGAATTTTATCTTATACTCCACTTTTTAAAATAAAAATTTTAATTGCATTTTAAATTGAGTAATATTGAGAACGACCTTACAAGTAACAATTAGAATACTGTCCGTTATTATATAAAAATCAATCTCCCAAGAGCAACAGCTGTTACTTTCGATAAGCCTTTGCCCATGCGGTGAAGGTTAATATTATTAATGGTTAAATCTTAAGAAACTGGTTAAGCGCGAGTCGGACTCGCCCACCGAGGCTTCCGTAACAATTTCAGATTAACAGGGAGTACTATTTATAAAAGTTGACAAACTTAAGTTTTTATTGAATGTTCACTTTTCGGATATTTTCGTTTATTTGTTTTATTAGTTAGGTAAGAAGTATTCTATAGGTTTTGATTACACGGCGAAATTAATACAATATGTAGCAAAATCGACGCATAGATGCTCGTATATTTTACTTGCGTTGCGTTAGATGCTTGATTTTCTTCTATGCTTCAAGGAACCATAGACTTGAATATATACTATTAATTTTAGCTTGATACCACCGCAGAGTCTCGAGATAAAATTCCTTGTCAGACATACCGACAAACACAAAGTAATCCTTTACGGGTTCCATTTTTACCTTCTGAGGTACGGAACCCTAAAAATGGGCTGTTGAGTCGTTACCAAAATAAGAAAGGACTTTTGAAGGCTGCTAATCGCGATTTGTAATACATATTGACAAATATGATATTGTTTACTTTCAAATTAGCACTGAACGATGCTAAATGGTGCTAAATATTTATTATAACCCTGACAGTTTGTGTGGTCTTACCTTTTCAGGGCCAAACTACTTAAGCTCGATGAACAATCGTATTTTGCACTCGTAATGAAATAAATTCAGTATATATGACTAATATGCAGCATAGGATGGCGAAAGACTCATACGACTTCATTAATTAAAGCAGATTTTTTGTTTGTAATGAAAATACAAACAAAAAATCTGCTTCACGCTGTATCCCGTAACAGGGAAACTAATGTTAAGACACTTCGTTCCCCACTTTGCCGAATTTTTCGAGACATTTCGTGTTGAGTGACGGAACTCAACGCTGGGCCTCTACCTTGGTGCCAGAGCGAGAAAATGAAAATATAAATTAATAAATAATAATTCATTCCCCCGAGTGGGGATGGAACCTACGACCATCGCGTTGCAGTCACACCCTTGTGACCCTGCGCCACGACGGACTCAATCTATACTAATATAATAAAGCGGAAGAGTTTGTTTGTTGGTTTGTTTGAACGCTAAGATCTCTGGATCTACTGGCCCGATTTACTTTGTTTTTTGTTTTGTATGAAAGCTTCATTCGTCAGAAGTGATATAGACTATATAACATTACATCGCACATATGTACTAATAAATTAAAATACTTTCTAATTTGACATGCAATTTATTCTGCCATGTTAATAACAACCGTCGTTGCTAAGGAACGGTTTGCAAAGTTTTTTGTTGTTTTAAGAAAACGTCACCCAAAATGAACTTATATTTTGATATTCATCCTTATAAAAATAAAAATAAAAGTTACTTTTAGCATTTTTACTAGATTGAAATTGTAGTTTACTGTATAACATTCTAATAAATAATTAAGGAGATGTCACTGATTCGGAATGACCTAGCCTTCGGGTGGCATTGTATGAGTATGACCGACGCGAACGGGCAGATGACGTTGACGGTTTTATAAATTTTCATACATTTTCGAACGATTGTTAATTTTTATGTAATTATTTTCTGTTTATAATTTATTTAAACTACACTTTGGTTCTCTTCTTATTTTATTTGATATTGCTCGCAACAATTAACCTATTTAATGTTTAGTTATTTCATAGAGTCGATATCTATGTATGCGCGCACGGAAAACTTTAGGTACTTTTTCTAATATTAAGAATAACCTTTAGTTACTTTCACTTCTTTTGTTGATTCATTTCAATAATTCAGTTATTTTTTTCTAATAATATGTCTCTACTTATCTTATATTTTCTTACTAATTCTGTTGAAAACTGAAAATAAGTTCATAAATACATTTAATATATATTCTTATAGTTCAAGCAGGCGTAGCCGCGTCCGGGTCCACTAGTGTTGTACAAATGCCAACTCCAATAGTAAAATAACGTCAAGTTCATATCTCTTCATCAAATTTCAATCAATATCACACTCTATCATTCAATAATGTGGCCATTACTCATGATATGCTTGGAACTAATGACACATTTGAGGAGAGGTGGGGGATGGGGGTAAAATTGGAAGTCGATATGTGACAAAATTTATAAAGGTTAACTACATATGAGGTCATCGTAGCGCATTGTATTTGAATGGGATGCTAGTAGGTTCGATTCCCACTTGGGGGAATGATGATGTTTGAATTATTTTCAATTCCCTGGTCGTTCGAGACAAAGCGCGGCGTCGAGTTTCGCCACTCGTCGAGAATGGAGTGTTATTACACAAATTATTTTTTCAAAAAGAACGAATTTGAAACTTAAAAGTACAAATTTGAAATTGAAAAGTATGAAATTCAGATTTGAAACCGCGAATTTTGAGTGAAAAGAGTGTTGCGTAAAAGTATCAATTTAGAATCTAAAACCCATACAGTAAGCACTCTTAAGAAATCCTAATTAAAATTTTCTAATAGTAATTAGAAGATACTTTAAGCCTTTCACGTTGACATTAGCTTATAACTATTTTTTTTGTATAATTTGTACTTATATATTTACTAATATTTAAATATTCATGTAGATAGGTAGAAACTTTTATTATATATCACTATCTTCTTCCATTCCCAGCCTGAATTGGAGACATATGTGTAGGACAAAACGCGGCTTTAAACTCTGTCACTTGTCACGTTAGGTCGAGGAAATGTAATTATTTAATACTACTGGACCCGGACGCGGCTACACCTGTTTGAAGTATAAGAATATTTATTGAATATATTTATGAAATAATTTTCAGAAAGAATAATAAGTAGAGACATATTATTAGAAAAAATATCTGAGTTATTGAAATGAATCAACAAAAGAAGTAAAAGAAACTAAAGGATATTCTTAATATTAGAAAAAGTACCTAAAGTTTTCCGTGCGTGCGTGCATACTCCTAAATATCGACTCAATGATATAACTAAAAAATTTTATATATATTATTATTAAATAGGATATTTTTCGCGAGCAATATCAAATAAAATAAGAAGAGGACCAAAGGGTATTTTAAATAAATTATAAACAGCAAATAATACATAAAAAATAACAATAGATCGAAAATGTATGAAAATTTATAAAACCGTCAACTTAATCTCCCCGTTCGCGTCGGTCATACCATGTCGCCCGAAGGCTAGGTCATTTCGAATCAGTGATATCTTAATTATTTATTAGAATGTTATACTGTAAACTATAATTTCAATCTAGATAAAATGCTGAAAGTGACTTTCATATTTATTTTTATAAGGATGAATATCAAAATATAAGTTCATTTTGGGTGACGTTTTCTTAAAACAACAAACAAACTTTGCAAATCGTTTCTTAGCAACGACGGTTGTTATTAATATGGCAGAATAAATTGCATGTCAAATTAGAAAGTATTTTAATTTATTAGTACATATGTGTAATGTAATGTTATATAGCCTATAGCACTTCTGAAAAATGCAGCTTTCATACAAATTAAAAACATAGTAAATCGGACCAGTAGATCCAGAGATCTTAGCGTTCAAACAAACAAACATACAAACAAACCAACAAACAAACTCTTCCGCTTTATTATATTAGTATAGATTACCGAGTGGGGATAAACGTCGCGCTTATTATAGCCAGACGATGTTCTACTGGGCCATCATGGCGTCTGTTTCATAGCAATAGGATATTTAATTTCATTCAATTAATTATTACATTATATATACAAAAACACTATTAATTAATAGTAGTACTATTGATAAATTACAATATTCTGTTAAATTTAGTACATTAAAACCTATTTCAACTTCTGTAACATCTAATGAATTTAAGGCCAGTAACTCATAATATACAAGAGATTACCAACTTGCAACTAAGGAACTTGTGGAAGCTACGTTATAAGCAAAGTCCTGGGGAGAATAGCTGCGATCAAACCTCGTAACTTTTAGTGGTAGTTCCAACGACCGTACAATTTTGTAATACGAAAATTCATTTGTAGTATGTATATGATAACTATGTTATATTGCGACCGATATAATTACATAACATATTTCTATAATATTTATTTTTAGAATCACGCGGGATACACCCACACATAGCAGGGTAGGCAGAGGGAAACTAGTGTTAAGACACTCCGTTCCCCACTCTCTGCGGAATTCTGGGGGCGTGTTGAGGGGCAGAACTCCGCCTCGCTTTGCCTCGACGAAATGTAAATATAAACGTAAATAAATATTTTACTTCCTCGAGTGTGAATCGAACACACGATACATACAATATCTAATTGTTACCACCAATCTCTCAATCACCATTATATCATCATAGTAAATAACCTTTCACAAGTTAACCAATAGGTGAATGTCCGTACCTTTAACCGTAACTTTGAACCTATAGACGATTAACATCTAATCAGAAAAATAGCTTCAAAAAAATCTATAAAATAAAAAAGTTTCATATAATTACTTCAATTTTGGGAACTTTTGTAATTACTTCGGCCGAGGCCTCCAATGATCGAGCCGTTTGTATATAACGACGGTGATGTATCGCAATCTACAATTAATTGGTAATTTCTAAATAACATAAAGATGTATTAGGTAATAAGGTTTCTACATACGCTATAAAATATCAAATCTGTAATTACTAATATAATATATTTGAAATATATTTAAGAAATGCGTGAGCGGTATTCAAATGTAACTTATAATATAATCTTCATTTAATATAATGGTAATTTATTAGCAGTATTTAGAATTATTTTTGCCTATAATTTCAAAACGACAAACAACTGATTAAGTAAATGTTGAGAAAAATAATGAAACGTCAATTATTTAATAGATATTTATCTCTTTTTAATTAAATAAAATAACCTAGAATCATAAAAATTAATAAAAACTGTATCCTACATACAGCAGGGTAGAAAGTTTGAACCTAGTGTTAAGACAGTACGTTTCCCACACAATAAAATATTAATTTTAATAAACATTTAATTTTCTCGAATGGGGATCGAACCCAAAACCAGTCGACGTTACAATCACACTTTGTGCTCGCTGCGACTGGCCTCGACCGGGCCCGCATTGTCCTACTACTAAATCTTATACTCTTGTATAAGATATCACCAAAATTATATACTCTTCATATAATGTGGATGTGGCTAGAAAATTTTTGATAACTTTGAAAAAGCAAAGATTTTAAAACGAATGTTAATTAGAAAAAAAAGGTATAACAACAGTGGGAGAAGTGAGAGGGAGACTCTTATACCTAATATGCAAAAAAATATTTATAAACATAAGCCTAGATACTAGACCTAGATGACCAGGGTGTGACTGTAAACGTTTGTGGTTTCGATTCCTACTTGAGAAAATGAAATATTCGATATTTTCAATTCTTCACTCTGGTAGCAAGACGAAGCTCGACGTCGTGTTCCGCCACTCAACACACAATGATTCCATAATTCAGGGGAAAATGGAGAACGGAAATATCTTAATAGGAATGTGTGTAACCAGAGTGAAGCTAAGAAAAATACTAATCAATTTAATTTGTCTATGAAAATGAAAAACAAAACAAAATTTGTGCATTTCACAAAATTAACTTTAATTAACACAAAATTATGCTCCAATAATATTATACAATATGTGAATAAATTAATTTAAGAAGACTATATTGCTTAAAAATGTATAATTTAAATATAATTCTATTTAAGTAACAAATTAATGTCAAACGTCTCTAAAGACTTTACGATAGTGATATTTATTTATGGAAACAATTACGTATTAGTAAACACGGAAGACATCTTGTATAAGCGAGTTGAGTTCCGCCACTCAACGGAGGAAACTGGACGTATTGTCTGAATATAAACGTGACGGTTGTGGGCTCTATTCCGATTCGGGGGGAAGGAGTTATTTTTATTTCCTTGCTCTGGTAACTAGACAAAGCGCATATTTGCGATAGTTGGAAATGTAAAATTTCCAACCCCACTTTCTACTCTAGGTTTCTTCATCTCCGCCGCTGCATATCCGGAATACAGCGTTTTTTCTTTTGTTTTTATTGTAAGCTCTCACTTCGTGCCATATAAATATAAATATATTTCATAACTGTAGATGCACGGAAAGTACCCCATTATAGAAGGTTTTAATAACGGGGAAAATTTCATGCAAAATGCAGCAAAATCAATGCATAAATATTCGTATTTTTTGATTGCGTTAACTTAGAAATTATATTTTTTCTGTACTAAAAGGAATCATTGAATTTAATATTTGATATTAATTTTAGCTTGATATATTCACGCGATTTCGAGATAAATGGTCTTGACAGACGGACATACGAACAACAAAGTAATCCTATAAGGGTTCTTGGGGTACGGGCCCCTAAAAATGAAAGCTGAATTGACTAAATCCGGAAAAAAATATTGTACAAAAATTATAGACGTATATTTGTATTACATAATACAACTATTCAAGAAACTGAAATTATTTTATTTTAAAAATCATATATAACCTTTTACAATGTTGACCCAAATATCATAATATATATCGTAAAAACCTTTTTGGATATCTTCCAATATTTCATTAGCGGATGGAACCGCAATCCTACTGCGGTTGCACAGAAGCTACAGATATGCTGTATAACTTAAAATAATTCTTAATCCGATTGGCTATTTGTATTTTTAGAAAGAACCAGGTCGTCTCTTATTTGATTTTAATGGAAGTGAAATTTTAAAATAATTTCTATATTTCATCTTTCAATTTCGTGAGGCCGGTGGTGGCTCAAGAACACAAGCTGTGAATGTAAATGTGACAGGTTGTGGGGTGATTACTCCACTCGAGTAAATTAGATATGTAATATTTTCATTTCTTCGTTCTGGTATCGGGGCAAAGTGCAATGTTGAATTCCGCCAGCTCAACACGCAATGCCTCCAGAATTCGAAGGAAAGTGGAGAACGGAGTGTCTTAACACTAAGCTTCCTCTGCCTACGCTGCTACATGCGAGGTACGGCTAAACTAAATAAAATAAATAAATAAAAAACACAATGCTTGTCACAAATGAAATACGAACAAAAATATAATAATAAATGCAAATTTGACGTAATACTTACACAGGCACTAATAAATTACACGTTAATCCAGCTGTTGTGAAATAAGAGAAGAATAATCTCACGTTGTCATACATATTTATATTTGTAAATATAATGGCGTCGTTTAATTATACAGTGTCATAAAAATTAAATAAGTAACATATAACTTGAATGATTTGAAAGACTTCAATTTCTGTTAACTGTTAACAAAACAGGTTCGATTCCCAAATGGGCAAATAAATATTTCAATTCCTCACTACCAAAGATTTCAACCAATTTATGAGATATTGCGTTTAAAGTTTCGACACTCAAAATTCTATGTCAAAAATCGAGCGGAAAGTGAAAAACGGAGTGTCTTTATTTTGTTTTGCACGAATCTTCTTTTTTTTTGCAATATCATTAACAAAAAACTTTGTTGCAAATATAAACACTAATATCACTTAATTAATCTCTTATCGCTGCATAAAAATACTACATTAATAGGTTTTATCTATAAAATGCACGAAATTAAACTTAATTTATACTATAAACTGCTTAAAAAATCATCAATTGATATAATTAGCATTTTAAATAAGTATGGCCGTGACATAACTTTCGTAATAAAATATTTCTATATACGTAAGTAGATATTGCATTGAAATCTTTAGAGTTTAAAAATAACAACAAAATTATTCTTTCGATCGTGTGAAATTATCACATTTAACTTTATATAATAATTAAAATAGAATAACTTGTAATGAAACTCCGAAAAAAAACTTGTAACGTAACAAGTTTGAAGTTTCACTCGCTTATTATACTTTTTTTTTCAGCTTCACTCTATATCCCGCACTTAGCAGGATAGGCAGAGGGAAATTAGTGTTTGCACACTAAATTCTCCATTTTTCCCTAAAGTTCTGTAAGCGTTTATTGAATGGTGGAACTGAACGCCGCGCTCTGTCTCCACACCAGAGCAAAGTAATGAAAATATCAAATATTTAATTTCGTCTAATGGGCATCAAACCCATAACTAGTTGCGCTTACAGTCAAACTCTTGTGCCACGACTGGCCTCAATTATTATTATAGTTGTATATTTTTATTTCTATCACTTCTATGACTTAAATTGAAGCTGATGGAAGCTGAAGGTTCATTGAAGATCGTAGATACCATGAAGCAAAATAATAATTTACATAATATGATATATTCAGAAAGTATTGAAAAACTAAATATATTTAAATTACAAAAAAAATTGTAAATCTTTATTTATCTTTAACCCAGGTGATATTCCACAAAGATTATTTATATCTTTCTAGCCCAGTTTGTGGAGCTAAGTATAGTTTTTCCGCAGTATTCCATATGAACGATACTATAAGCATTACTTATTTACATTTTCTATAAAATAGATGCTAACTAATATATTTTTTAAATAAAATACTAAGCAATGAAAATAAATAATACTGACCTGTATTTTTTCTTAAATTATGAATTCGCATTAATTATTAATAATAAGTACACGATTTACATAGTGTTGTTGAAGATACAAATTTAACTATTTTAATAGTAGGCTGGTGTAATTCAAACTGCACTATCCGTTCAAGTCAAGGGCTCTCATCTTTCATTTCACTGAGTTATCGGACCTGATCGATATCGACTTACGCTGATGATCGCTGGCCTGGAACGTAATGGCTCTACCGGGTCTCTTTGCTTACGTAACGTTAGCACCTTTAACACAGTGGTTGCTTGTATAATTAAATATATATAATTGAATGTGAAATATATTTTCAAATATAAATATTACATAAAAGTCTAAAACGTTTTATTCATTATTGCATGTAAATTACAGAGGCCAGTAGTGGCGCAAGGGTAGAAGTGTGTTCGATTCTCATTCCAGGAAATGAAATATTTAATATTTTCATATCCTCGCTCTGTCAACGAGACAAAAAGCGGCGTTGGATACCATCTTCTCCATTGCTTCCAGAATGCAACCACGTCATTGCCTTCAGAATTCGGCCAAAAGTGGGGAATGGAAGTGTCTTAAGGGGAACGGAGTGTCTTGACACCAAGTTTCCAGATTGCCTCTGTCTCTGCTATTTGCGGGATACAGCGTGAAGCTATAAAAAACTCATCTTATAATAATATCACTGTTTACTGTTCATTCCATTGTTTGACTAATTTTTGTTGCCATTTATCCTTTTGATTTTTTATCTGTATCCAAATAAATCAGCGAACTTATTTCTAAATCTAATAATTCTTGTAACTTTATTACTTTTATATCCTGAAACCGTTCTATTGTTGTCTACAATCAGAAATGGATCATCTACCTTATTGCTTAATAACCTGTTTTTAGCAACAAAATAAATTTCTGGAATTTTAAAATTCTTAACACTGTCATCGTCTTCAGGGAAAACAATATAAACGACAACGGGTTCATTTCCAATTTTTAAATTTCTCGGTGCCTGTGCCACAATTATTTTATATTCATCAAAAGGCTGTCTTATTGTAGGTATTTTAATAAAACTTGTGCCGTCCCACGAGGCAGGTTGACTTAATTCATTAGAAGCTTTCACCGGAATTAGCATTTTCGCAATTTGATTTGTACATCCAGTCCCCAAGTCTAAATCTCGTGGAAATATTGACTGTGGAGGTATTTCTTTAGCAGGTAAGTCTTTATGTTCCTGTGGAATCTTAACAAACAGTGTTTGTGATTCTATTTTTCTTGCTCCTCTCTTAAAATTTGGTTTTTCTGTGCCAATAAGCTTAGTAGTCACTGCTCTAGTATTAACTTCTTGTAAAAATACAAATACAGTATAAGCAGCCAGTATTTTCTGAAAGAGAAATATATATTGGTTTAATTAATTAGTTAAGACTTACTTATGTTATTTTCCATATGAAACTTACGTTTCTTAAGGAGTTTCTAGTCGACGACATAATTCGAGACTAAGTTGAAGAAAAATAACATAGAGGTGTCTATCAGGAACTGTTTGTTATGTTTTCAAACATTAAGTATTCATTAAGGATGTTTCCAACTGGAAAGACAAACACGAGTCAGTACTCGTATAGCTGTTACGTTGCTGTTGAAAAACAAATATTCATTATGAAATTGATAGAGCTGCACAAAGACGTTTTTTATATTATTTTTTTTCACATATATTTTTGAAAATATTATATAAAAACTTTTCGTCATTTCATAAAATCGTTGTATCCCGCGTACCCAAATATCATTTTCCATTGTTTCTATTACTAAAAAAATCAGAAGTATCATAGCGAAGAAATTAAAATATACAAAAAAAAAATTCTGTCACTCAATCGTGTGGAGATCGAACTTACAACCTTTGCATTACACTCAGACCCTCGTGCGCCTGCGCCTCATATTATTTTTTCATGAAGTATTCTTCATTCACTATCGTTCAATTTTTGCAGAGGCAGTTATAATTGTTTTTTATTAAGCTCTTTTTAAATTCCGCGTCAATTTTCATAGCAATAAATATTAAATATTTTAGAATATACATAAAGATTATAATGCAATAGTTTACCCCAACATGCGAATTTTGTGTGCACGATAATACGATGATTGTAGGTTCGATTCCCATTGAGCAATGCTATATCGTTTCCATTTTCGGCATTTCTTCAGAGAAAATACGACTTTACACACATCTGTTAACAAAAATCGAAAAATGGTGAACCGGATATGCTAAAGTTCCTATTTATAAACCACTCTCAAGTCTGAGATCGATCTTGTTATGCCGTTTTCAGTCATGAACTGTATATCTATTTTATTAATAAACATTCAATGTATGAATGGAACATACATATTTATTTTAGGAATGAAAACGTCATCTCAAGATCGATCTCAAACTTGAGAGCGATTTATGAATACGGGACTAAATTTGCCTTACTCAATTTTTATACTGGTGGCAAGAAATTCGTTTATTTTGCTGCATTTAACAAAATATTTGAGCTTCATTGCGCCAATCAATTGCCGAAATGTAATCGCTTGATTGAATCTTCCGATAATAGTAGGATTGGTGTACGCTAATAAATCAATCCGCTTTTCAATAGCCAAATTAATTCAGCTCTTAAAATCAATACTTTAAATTATTTTAAAAATGGTTTGATTTATATGTTAATTATTTTAAAAATGGTTATGGTCATAATTTTAAAATGGTAATAATTTAGTCAAAATCTTTTAAAGTATATTTTTTTGTGTATAATATTAACTGCAAGTTAACGTTAGGACCCTATTCTACATAAAGAAATAGAGTTATTTTTAAAAGAAATAAAGACTGAAAATAGTCTTTAATAATCTGCTTGCATATTTTAAACAGACGTCACAGAGATAGTTAAAAATGGTAGATTAATAGTGAAAAATAATTAGGAATAATAATTATTAGAAATCAAAAGTGGTTAACTTTTTTTTAAATAAATAATAATAATAATACATACTACGGCATATTCGATTTTGTTAATAATATAATTACTTTCGTATTTCCAATAAATAAAAATGTTATTAAGATATTTAATCTTAATAAACGTAGACAAATATTTATGTTCTTAAATGATTCGAAACTATTTCAATTAAAGAGGAGTATAATTAAAAGCGAAACTTAAACTGTGCTTCACATAATGGATTGTCGTTTTAATAAGACTTTATGTTGGAAGTTTGTTCTTCCAATTAAATCTGAATATACTAACAGTTAGTGTAGTAACTAAAGTTTTACTATAACGTAATGGGTTCGTTGTCTACAATATCTTTTTTAATAAAATATAAAAAATTCTTCGCCATTTTAATATATTATAAAGGTAGGTTTAATATATTAGATATATGCGAGGAATAATAACAGTGACTGTTACTGGCTACAGCAAATGTTTATATTTAAAACATTAATCTTACTTCAACTAGGTTAGGTTAAGTAAAGTATGTCACAAGGTTCCGCTACTCAACGGAACATATCATTATGTATTCTATTATTACTGTAGAATAAGGGAAATATGTGCAGATGAAAAATCTTTAATTATTTCCACAATAATAGCCAAATATATATATATAATGTATAAATAGTACGGCCTCAGTAACCTCGGAAAAGCTAGAAAGCGGCTTTTAAAATTAGGTCCACGGCAAAAACTTTCTCAACTCAAGGGAATAAAACATGTAAGCAGAGTGTATAATGAGCTTTTTTGAGGTACATATATAATATTAATAATCCATATTCCATCAAATATATTTGTAAGTAGTATTGTATATAATAATTGTAATAATATATTGTTATATATATTATAGCATGTTTAATATAACAGCTTCACGTTGTCCCCGCTCACAGCGGTAGGCAGAGGGAACCTAGTTAAAGACACTCCGTTCCCCACTTTCAGCCTTCCGCTGCGCCATGACGGTTTCATATATTATATATACTATATTATTTATGTACTACAAGACCGACTATGATTGAACCCATATCCATATACATGTGTATAGAAATAGATATATCAATAGCGTTCCACCGCTATACTTAAATGAAATTAATTTTAATTAACTAAAATTCTATATATGTAGCCCTATCTTGCCAATTTCCGCCTTGCCTTGCCACTTCACGTTGTTTCAAAGAAAATTGATAGTAATAGAATGCACTCAAGCGATGCTCATAAACTATTATTATTCTATTCCACGAAGACTAAAGATATCTATAGACAATTGAAATTATTGGGACGATATCATAATACAATATCTGGAAAATAATTGATAGTTTCTATTTAGGATGGAATAAAAATTAGAAGTGCTTTACTTTTTTTACGTTATTATAGATGAAAATATATAGAAAAATTTAAATGATAATACAAAGCTTTTGACTAGCATGTTTTCCTTGCAAAACGTGAAGCTAAGTAAGTAAGTAAGTAAGTAAGTAATAAAAATTATTGAGAAAAATTATATTAAAATTGCTTACTTTTACTTACTCCAGCACTTACTTTTCTTTCTCCAGCACCTGCCATATTTATAATTTTTGACACTAAAGTTTAATGCAAACGAGTCGTAACTAGAAATAGAAGTGTTAATACAACGACAATAACAACAAAATAGCTTCACGCTTTATCCCTAACGGGGTAGTCAGAGAGACCGGAGCGCCAAACGCTACCGTCTCTACATACCTCTTTCGCCTCGTCCACTGTCATCAACCTCTTCTTACAAGACCTCCAAGGGGTCGACATGCTTTTTACGTGACCTTCCTCCAGTATCTTTGATACTGTATTTTTAAAGGTCTACCTCTCTTACCGCTCACATTTCTATCATAAATCTTTTTGGCATTCCTTCATCACTCATTCGTTCGACGTACCCAAACCAGCTGAGCCCGTTCTTCTTCATTCTCATCGTGAATGAAATGTTTATACGTTACTCCATAAAGTAATAATTTACTTTTATATATAGTTTTAGGATATTTTCAATCATTTTTAAAAAAGTACGTGTGATTCTTTTGGCAGACAGTTTAGAATAAATTTCTTACCAAGCTTCGATATCAGCATTCAATAAAGCAAAAAGATATTTGCTTTAGGATGCTTTGTGAGGAAATTTGTTTTCTCATACGGAAAAAAAAAGGTTTTCCTATCGTAAAATAATGAAAATAATATAATATGATAAAATTAACTTTACACTTAAGTTTATTTATGTTATACAAACAGTAGAAGAATAATTAATTAATTACCTAATTTCTTATATAAACCGTAAGTAAAATTCATAATTTTCATAGCTATTTTTTAACCAGACTCATTTTTCTAATTAGGAATGGAAGTACTATGCCTTTTATTTAACATAAAAAGGCTACCCTTAATTAAAACGTGCAAAGTATACTACAAATTTATCTTCCACCAGCCATTTACGCAAAGGACATTAAGGCAAAATTCACACTATAGTACCAGTCACAGTTCGTTCTCGATTTGATATCAAAAAAATATTCTTATATGAGAAACAATATGAGCATTCATACTATCGTTTCCATGTCATCGGTCCATATGTCCATATCGGTCAATTCCCGAATATAAGAACATTTCTCATACAATATGAGATAGGACCGCGACCGGCACTATAGTGCGATACCACCCTAAATCATTTTATAGCTTATTTAAAACTTATTAATGTTTTTTTTAAGTTTACGCTTATAGCCTAATTAAAACTAATCTAATTAGAAGACATTCCGTTCCATATCTTTCGCCAAATTTTTGAGGCTTTGTGGATTGAGTGGTGGAACTTAACACCGCACTGTTTAATAAAAACAAAAATATTAGAGAATTAAGCGCCTGATTCAATATTAAATTCAATCTTGCGTATTTGTGAAATAGTTTCTATTTAGAGCAACTTCCTATTAGTAATGTCAAGTTTAATTCTCGATTTTCTAATTTGTCATTCTGTCCGTTCTTCAGTCCTTTGGTGAAAACCTGTTATTACAGCCGACGCTAAGGTATTGTGGGAAATGAAGAATCTTTATTTGGCATTTGAGAATTGAAACTAAATAATTAACAAGCATTTCTCCGCAATAGTTACCAAAGATTTATTATAATGCCTACCTATAATAGTAAAGCCAATATATCTCTATATTCATAGTTAGTAATTAGAAACATACTAAATATCCTTTCATTAGAACTGCGTATATTTCAGCGATCGATATTGAGCTGCAATTTTCATTCATAAATTATATATCTATGAATGAAAACTAGTGTTAAGACATTGCGTGATGAGTGACGGAACTCAACGCCGCACTTTGCCTCGACACAAGAGCGAAGAAATGAAAATATAAATTTAAATAAATATTTCCTTTTACTCGAGTGGGTATCGACTCGCTCGCTTTTACATACTAACCTAATTGTTTCATTGAAATCATTTTACAAATAGCAAAGAATTTTAAACTACATGCCACGTTCCTCTCTCCTCCATATCGACTAAAAAATAATTGACCAAGTTCACTACTTAAAAATGAAGAATCCCGAAAGTCAATAAAGGAGAGCAATTAAATGTTCAATCGCAACGGGATTCCTCATCAATTCTTAAGTACCGTGTAAGATCGTTCTTAGCAACCGATGGTTTATTGCCGACCATAAAAAGTAAACGGAAGATAAAATAGATGAACGTAGAAGCTTATCACTTGTACCCGTATAAAATATTTAATATACTTAAATGTATAAATATATGAGTTTTGGAAATTATTTTCTTATCTATAAATGAAAACGACATCTCAATATCGCTCTCAAGATCGACCCCAGAGTTAAGACCAATTTATAAAATACGGGGCCTTAACACTAGAAGCGCCGCCGTCCCATTTTTGTCCCAAGCGCAAGTTTGATTGTATATAACTTTTTTATTTGTTAATTTATATAGATGAAACTTTTTGACTATTACCAATTTTACACCTTTATTTAATTAATAAATATAAATAATTTTATAGCAGTCATACTTTTTGAAAAAAAAAAGGGATTTACCTAGAACTGCCGCTGTGTCATTTTTGTCCCGCCATTATTATTTTATTATTGGAAAGTATAATTTGACATATTTTCATTCCTCGGGGACGAGATGGAGGTGAAAGGGCGATGCGGGAGCAGAAAAAAAATAAATAGTAGGTTTAGCAGTCAATGCCTAAGTTTTTAGGGTTCTGTAGCTTTTAAGGAAAGAAAAACCCTTATAAGATCATTTTTTTGTTCATCCATCTGTCTGTGCCTTTATCTCGGGAATGCTTGGAGAAATCGAGTTGATATTCATATGAGTATATGAATATCAACTATATGACGATCTACAGTCCCTTGATTTCCTGAAAAAGCACCCTTAAAAAAGATATGATATGCGGGTATTTATATAGTAAAAAACGTGTATTTCGATAATATAAAGGGAATCAAAATAAATAAGGTACTTTCAGTTAACTTAGCATTATGAAATTTGGCAGCTAGCAGCTACATGTAGTAGTAGTTCAGGAAAAAATCTGAAAACTATACATTTATGTATAAATCTTAAAAATAATAGCCTGAAAAGTGGGGTAAAATTGGTGTCAATACAACATTTTGCCGCTAGTTCAAATGAGGTATCAGATGAAAGGATGACTAAGCTAGGCTTGAATTTAAGAAAAACCCTCGATACCAAATGTGAGTAATTGTAGGGTAGGTAAAGGGGACCTGGGAACCTGGTTCTGTGCACTCCGCTGGAATTTTCCGCCGAATTCTGTAGGCTTTACCACGCAATGTTATAAATCATCTGTGATGTATCACTGATGAAGAATTTATTAATGCATTACTTGGCCTAATAATAATTTTGTAAGAGTTATTCAGTTAGTTGTCGTATTTGAAATATTTGATTCTTTCTTTGTGTTTTGTTTTTTGATACTTTTATGTTTGTTAAAGAATAAGAATTGATTATTAGAGATGGTTTACATATTTTACGAATTATTTTAATAATATTTTTTTGTTTTATACCAAAAATCAACATAATAAGTAGAATGGGACAAATTTCAAGGCGGTTCAAGGGGGGTCTTAATCTTCGGCACTCCTAGTGTTAATACGTCAAGAAAGCGAAGAAGCGAAGAATGGTGTGTGATATTGATACACAAAGAATTAGCTTTATTATAAGATTTTATCTTTGCAAGCGGCTATCGTGGCGCGGGCACAAGCGTGTGACTGCAACGCGACGATTGTGGGTTCGATTCTGACTCGGGTTAATGGATTATTATTTTGATCTGGTACTTGACTAAAGCTTTGAAAATTAGACGGAAAGTGGGGAATGGAGTGTCTTAACACTGAGTTCCCTCTACCTACTCCACTATATACGGGATACGGCTGAAAAAATCTACGCAAGAGATTTGTAACATATATTATTTCACTAGCTACACTTATTGCCCTACTATTCTAATACAAAATGATAAATAAATTATCTATTAAGCCCTAAAATGCATTCATCTTAACCTAAGCCATATAAAGCTCTTCCGTTAATTACATTAGAATTTACTATAGGGACACCGGACACGTAAACAAAACTAAAATGTCTCCCGCTACTTTCAGATGTAAATAAAAATAAATTAGCTTCACCGTGCCTGCCGTGTAGGCAGAGGGAACCAGGGTAGGGTAGGTTCCGTTCCCCATTTTCCACCGATTTTTCGGGGCATCGCGTGGTGAGTGGTGGAACTCAACAGTGTGCATCCTACACATAAATATTAGGTTTTTTTTTCAGCCTGACGCTGTATCAATTTTTGGTTGTGGGAATCGAATGGGAATCGAACCATCACGTTTACACACGTTTAAGCCCATGTGGCAGATCGACCTTTTATATAATATATTTTTTAGAAAACTTAAATATTTAAATTAGTATCTATTCCATTATTACATGTATTATGCTAGAATAAATGGCTACAATTCCATACTGTCAGACTCCTAATTATTATTTCCCTAATTAGGATCCGTAGAGTTCACTATTCGGAGGAATATATACACAAGACACATTTCAAATATATCTAATTAAGATACAGCGTAGGTCAGTGATAACTTATTTAATATATTTATGATATTTATAATTATTTTTAATATTTTAAAGAATTTTAGAAATTCGTAGAAATATAAAAAATAATAATTGTGATGCTATAATTCAGAACGTTCAGCACCTTCTTTTCCTCCCGCTATCAAAATGTGACAAGTTTTTGATTACAAAAATGTTACTAAAATGGTACTAGCTACGGGAAGGTTTATTAATTAAAGTGTAAAGTTAATTTATTTTGAACGTTTTAGTTCATTTTATTATTTATAAAAGCTTGTTTTTAAAAAAGTTTTTTTTTTCTTTAATTTTATTTATTATAATTCAAAATTCAATTACAAAAGTACGCAATTTTGCATTAATGTTTTCTTCTAACGTTATCACGTTAACAAATTATCGTCTGTAAGCCGACTTTACAGAGAGTTTTTTAGTTCAAACCAGCACATAAGACTAATTTATATATATAAAAGGACTTGTCCTCACTGACTGAGGTAAGACGCACGCACTGCCGTAACCGCTGTGCGTAGAAACGTGAAATTTGGACAAATGCTTACTTTCGTAATCTGGACATCCACTAAGAAGGGATTTTGAAAAATTTTAACCCTAAAGGGGTAAAATAGGGGTTCAAAGTTTGTATGGAAAAAAATTTAAATCGGCACCGATTTTTATAAAATTTGAAATTTAGATTTTTAAAAGTATTTAATTGAACACGTGTTTCATCGTTTTCTAGAATTCTCCCTCTAAGGGTGCAAATAAAGGGTTGAAAGTTTGTATGGAAAAATTCTTAAATCGCCACCGATTTTTATAAAATTTAATATTTAGACTCTTAAAAATATTTAATTGAACATGTGTTTCATGGTTTTCTAGAATTCACCCCCTAAGGGTACAAATAAGGGGTTGAAAGTTTGTATGGAAAAATCTTTAAATCGCAACCGATTTTTATAAAATTTGAAATTTAGACTCTTAAAAATATTTAATCGAACACATGTTTCATGGGTTATTAGAATTCACCCCTAAATACGCGAGCGAAGCTGCGCGCGTCCGCTAGTTTTATATAAATATAAAAGCTACATTTATATAAATAAAACGTCTTGGAACCCTTGGAAAATTCCAAAGGAAATTCTGTATGAAGTTCATATAATTACTTATTAAGTGTAGTTCGCTGTAGTTGCGGCTAAGTGCTGCGAGCTTAACAATAAAAACTAAAATACCCTCAAAACAAATGAAGAGAGACTTTTATTTGGAACACTGTTGACTCTTTGGAGTCAATAAGACTTTGGCTTAATTTATCTTATATATCGGCTAATATAATATTTATAATATTATATAGCACTAACAGTCCCGGGGGAATGTTGTTTTATTTCTTTACTCTGGTAACAAGAGAAGCGTTTTCTCTTTTAGTTCTTTAGGCATTAAGTTCTGCTACTCAAAACGATTGGGTGAAAAGTGTAATCCTTGTCAAGTGTTGTGGGAAGTCTTTCTCTGCATTTTCTATAATACGTGATTGTATCAACACTTTTCTTTAGTCAGGATTACACCAGATCCTATGGACGTCAATGTATTGGGACCATATGAAACTTGTGGAGCGCTTGCCTACCGATATTATTCTGATCACTTAAAGCCTGCTGTAAATTTAATATGGCTCGAGCTAGGTCCCTTGACACAACTACTTACAAAGCTATTTGGCTGTATTGAATTTGATACCTACTGTGTGCACTCGACTACGACCGTAAGCTGCTTCGAACGTTTACAACGCTCATATAGTTATCGTGCAAATTTAGACCGGAGTAACTTTAAGGGAATGTCTCTTGCGGTAGTTTGTTGTCTAAATTTCGATATACCAGCCGAGACCTGAGGCCATCGTAGAGGCCTGAGGAAGTCGTTGTGGATTCGATTTCCACTCAGGGAAACGGTTGATTATTATTATTATGATATGCGCGGCGTTGACTTCCACCACTCAACACGCAATACCTATGTAAACCTATTACACAAAAATTCGACAGGAACGGAATGTCTGAACACTACGTTCACTCTGTCTACCGTGACCGTGACATATACGGAATACAGCGGGAAACTGAACAAAATCGATTCGCTTTAGAAAACGTTCGTTTCTCCTCTACTTCTCATATATTCTATTTGTTTCTTAGCAACCCATCGTTGTTCTGTGTGTTTAATATCGGTTGTACATTTATATAGCTAGTTCTGTTAAAGGGTTTTGCAATATGCGGCTCTGAGCGGAAACAGTAGAGTCAATATTAGCGTTCAATTCGGTCGTCTGCTCATGACTTGTAAAATTTTGATGGCTTCCTTGAGGTCTCATTGATCTGGATTCACTGTATACTGTATTTGATTTTTATTCTTGTAAATATGTGTACCCTTGAATCCTATATGAATATGAATATGATTCCCCTGAATATGAGTACTCCTGAATAAAATGGAAAATATTGCTTATTTGATACTTATCGGTGGAACTTTTGCTTATTAACTTGCAATGTAATAAATTATGAGTTGGAATGAGTTTGGAAGCTTTAATGCAATAATCGGTTTATGATAGTAATAATGACGTTGTGGCACAGGGACACAAGCGTGTAACAGTAAATGAGGTTATGAGGTTCGATCTGCACTCGAGGAAATTAAATATTTAATATTCTTAAATTCTTTGTTGTTTAACTGGGTGTCTTAACAGTAGGTTCCCAGGTTCCCCTGCTAAGCCTGTATATAGTGTAAAGCTTAAGTAAATTAATTGAAAAAATAATATAACTTAAATGTCATACAATAATATCATCCTTTGCCTTACGACCAAACAATTTAATATTGAATTTTTTTAATATACTCACGACTGTCTTCATTTCCTTCTGAAGTTTCATATAAACTTTTCATCTCAATTTATCTTACTTAGGGCACAACAAGCATTTCTAAAATAAGAGCGTGGATTTCTTGATAGTCAGTAACTGAGATTAACGCAGAAATTTATCTTAATTTCTTAATTTTCCCTCTAATATAAAGATTAAAGATAGGTAAATTTAAAGTTAATTAAATAATTCATTGAACCATATTATATTTTAGCTTATAAAATGTGTTACTAACCGACAGAGATGTGTTAAACATTAGAACATAAGAATCTACTACAAATGCAGGTATTCTATTGTCTCTGGAAAATTATAAGAAGCTTGGGTTCATTTTGAGTGCAATTTGCAAAGTTAATTATATTATTTTAATATGCAGTTACTTATTAAGAAAACGTATAAAAATTTGAACGTAGCGGGATTTGAACCTCTTGGAGATCAGTTGAGTTCAGTTGTATGGCTTAGTGGACAGAGTGCTTGAACGGTTACGAAGAGGCGCGGGTTAAAATCCCGCTACAATAAAAATTTTATAATTTCCTCATAAGTCTAGAATTACTTTAAATATGTTAAAAAAATTACATACATACCACTCATGTAACAATAACAGGATAAATCTCAAAGTGTTACGAGAAGTGAATTTTCTTTCTGTATTAAGTACAAATTTAAGTGAGAGAGAAGTGAGAACGAGATTTTATATTTATTAAAGCTATAGAAACATATATACACATATACAGCTATATTAACTATATAGAATGTGGATCGATTCTCACTCGAGGAAATGAATTAATAATCTCTAGTATCATCGATGCAAAGCGCGGCGTTGAGTTACGGGCGGCGCGGGATACGGGAAACTGGAAAAAATATATACAAATTATTTAGATTATATATTCGAATGACGTATGAAGTCAATTGAAATGATCATAGAATAATAAAGTCCAAAGCTGCCGTGGGCAAATATACTTCACAAGTTATTTTAACATCACACAGAAAGCTACCACCGGTTTGGAAGGCAGTTCTGCTGAGAAGAGACCGCAGGAAACTCGATAATAAAATTCAATAATAATATATCTGCTTTTCTATTTGGTTTATAATAAAATACACGTTCCTCATTTCCCCCCGGATGCAGCTCTGAACTCTGTTCAAATAAAGTTGCCGTCGAAAAAAGAAACGAATAAATTACAGTTTCACTTACCCCTTATATCCCTATAGAAGAATTGAACAATATTATTACACTCTTGGAAAGTAAGATATTGATTATTTTCCTAGTAAAAGTTATATTTGGTTCAGTTCTTAGTTTATGGGGTTCAAAGCGTGATCGTTGAGCTCTAATCACTTCGCTAATGTCACGTTATATGGAGATCACGCGAAGGATCTTACACAATAAGAGAATACATAATATACTGTCTTTACCAATAAAATAAAAATCAATATATACATGACAAAGAGTTATTAATAAATGATAGGTTACAAATATGTCAGTCAGTAAGAGCGGCGTTCAGTTCCGCCACCCAACACGCAATGTCTCCAGAACTCGGCGGAAAGTGAGGAACGGAGTGTCTTAACACTAAATTCCCTCTCCCTTCTGTATGGGATACAGAGTAAAGCTGAGAAAAAAAATGTCAGTTTATAGTTTAATATTGTTATATAATAGTTATACTACTTTAGGACTTATTCACGGGATTTATTCGATTGACAGAGTTGGATCTAGCCGCAGATTGCAATAGCGATGGAACGAGGACGGCGAGGATTCAATTGAGTGGCATCCATTGTAAAGTTAAAGTTATTGGATAACCGAGGACCCGCTTTTAAACGCTTTGTTGAAGTCTCGAATGTTTAATTTGATTGGAAATTTCAATTAGTTGTATATTTTTAAAGATTTTTATATTATTTATATTTCAAATGACAGTGACAGTGCGTGGACAAGCTACAAATGACGGCCTTACTCCAAATTAGGCCAAAATATATTTTTTTTATGTAACTTGACCTAATTGAGTAAAGAATATTTTCATATTGTTTCTTTTTATTATGTTTGTATTATGGCGACAAATAAACTGATAAGTACCAATACATTGTAACTAAATTATTATTCTCTGATAGAATACTTTAAACATTTAGCGAGGTATTTTTCATTTAGCAGTATCGTACAAAACACTGCCTGTTTAAGCTACTACTTCCCCCTGTAAAGATTGAACCCCGAACCATTAGGTAAGCACCACTAGGCCAACACACAAATTTTTCAGGCTACAGGGTAACGGTTATGGAAGTTATATAATAATATTAAGTAAATAATGTAAACATCTGAACTGGCTTTCTATGGTGATCGAGGCTATATATACTGATATTGACCAAACCGAGACTAACATTTCTCATAGAGCTTAATGTACCATTTGGGCGAATCGAAATCGTCCATTAAGACCGTAAATATCAACACATCCTCGGAGTACCCATATTTCATATTGTGGCATTCCCAAGTTGTTTATATCCTATTCGTCATAGCTTTGATACATACCTACTTATATTATTATGTTTCATTTAATACTATAAACTACTTTGGGGGACATGGGGCAGTTTTTCGCGTTTATTTCTAGTAATTTTTGAAATATCTGCTGAAATAAAAGCTCAAGCACGAAGTAAGAACTTCCAATACAAATAAAAGAGATAATCCGAAAATTGAAAAATTGTAGGTACTTCATAGAAAATAATTGTTACATACTTATATCTGTAGTTTATTTCATACAAAATGATTACGTACGCCCGCAAAGTTAAGTTTGTCAACTTTTATAAGTTGTACTTCCTGTTGGCCTACAATCCTGAAATTGGTACGGAAGCCTCGTAGGGCAAGTCCAACTAGCACTTTCTTCCGGCAGTCTTTTTTACATTTTGTTGTCATTTTGTCTATTTGTCTCTTATATTATTTTTGGTCTATATTGAACTGCTACGGGCTCCTTCGGTAAAAAAGGCGTGTCTTTGTCACTCACAACACAACGCCACGCTTTTTTTCGCATTTCGGATTTAGGTAAAAAAACGGAGAATGAATAGAGAATGGCTTCAAATTTCAATGACATCGAGCGGTAAATAGAAGTACCTAACATGGCAAAGGTTGTAGAATCCACGCAAACGATGTAACGCGTATACGAATATACCTACTATTGGATATGCTAGTACAATGTACGGCACTAGTATATACAGTAGTGTTGCCCAAATTCAGTCTTGGTCTTGCAGTCTTGGTCTTGTTCTTGCGTTTTTGCAAGACCAAGACCAAGAACAAGACCGCGTATTTTTAGCAAGACCAAGACCAAGACTGACCGTGCAAGATTTGAGCAAGAACAAGACATAGCCTGCAAGACTCTTGCGTCTTGCAGCTAGGACTTAGCGCTATTGCACTGAGTAGTTNCTAATACGTTTTTTAAGATTTAAAGTAAACTTTAATAAATAGTAATAGACTAATAGGTAATTGCAAGACTTGCAAGACTCTTGCTGCAAGACCAAGACCAAGACCAAGACCAGGTGTATTGGCGCAAGACCAAGACCAAGACCAGGTGTATTGGCGCAAGACCAAGACCAAGACTGGCTAAGTCTCGTCTTGTTCTTGCATTTGGGCAACACTAATATACAGAGATTGGTAGGAAATGTTTTATGGACGTAAGTTGCAAAGTCGTCAACATTTTCTTTTAATTTATTATTAAGTTTTTCTGTCTACGCCACATGACATGAAATATGTGTGAAATAAAAACAAAATATTACATAAATACATATAAACATACTCATAATATAACACTCGTATGTAATATGTAATGTGATTTATGTCACAGCTAAGTTTCATTAAACTAAGAATGATATTTAAAGGTCCGTTAGACAATCTAATTTCAAAGGACCGTTAGCCTAATTTCAGAGTAGCATTAGAATTCTAGGAGCAATCTATGTATGCCAATAATGTTTAATCAACAAAGTATATTGAACTGTCTTCATTTACATTGAACTTACACAATTGGTTAGTTGTAGAAAATTATTGCTCCTATCTAAAAACCTGGAAAATTCAAAGTCGTTGTTATTGCAATGGCTGTGGATTCGATTCCCACTCGTATGTTATTTGTATATAAATATATATGTTACTTGTAATAGAAAATTTAAAAAATACCACATACCACGTAATATCACAATAATTAGAATTACATTTTAAAAAGCTAAAGTACAATTTTTTATACTCGCTTCATTATCCAGAAATATTTGAAAAGTATCAAGAGATTGATATAATGTAATCCATTTTCGGTTTGACGTCTGCCAGTTGACAATTAGTTAATTGACTTTTGAAATAGGCTATAGATTGGCATAAATCGAGAATATTAGGACTGTATTTTTACCCGACTACCGCGACTACCGCAAGAGGGTATTGTGTTTGTTAGTCTATGTTTGTTGCAATGTTACGTCGTAAAGAGCGAACTAAAAAAAAAGAAGCGAACTAGAAAAAATCTTGACCGCTTTTGATGATTCTTTCCAATGAATTATTAATGGGTTTGTTTTTCTGTTTTTAGAAGTCAAGTTTTTTGTTTTAAATTAAAATTGAAGTAACTGGTGATAATTTAAGATTTTTCCAAAATTTAATTGAAAAATTATGCGGCTTATCATATCTAACCTTGTTATATTTCATTGTTTAATAATATTTTACATTAATATTTCTAAAATTATTTTTTTTATTTTAAAAATATTGACGTTGTATATATAAATGTGAACATGCCTATATACTCATAAAACAGAAATTGCAGATTTTTTTTTTATTTTACCTATTTATAAAATTATGTATCTCTATGTTTGATTTCTTATCTTAATTCTTCTCTCTCTCTCTTTGTTACAGTTACCGAAAAGGAAATAAGGCTTTGGTATGTTGGTTTACTATCATTATATTTTTGATTTATATCTTTCAACGTATTTAATTTATTTTATTTATGTATTGTTTGAAATTTTGTTAAATATATATTTAACTGGCCTCTACAATGTCTTATTTTATTTTACTATATTTTTATTATATTTTATTATTATTAACTTATTTTATTTTATTAGACTTAAAAAAATGTTAACAATTATATGTGTATAGCAAATTTGAATCGAGTTAATTATTTGAAACTCACTTTAAATTTTATTACTTAGAATTTACATAAAATATTTATTAATACTGTAGCCATAATTACATTTTTATAGATTATTTTGGTACGTTAAAACTTAATTATAATATATTATAATTACAAATGTAATTGATGAATTCTAATGGAGAAGTTAAGTATTTTTTAAATAAAAGATAAGGATTTTTCATGACTTTAATTTAGGTTTTAATTTTAGTAAAATGTTTCATATAATTATAGCCTCGATAACCGTTAGGATAACCGATTGAATGTGGGACACGAAAGGTTGAACTTCTCAATTTAACTGTACTTTTCACTTCACCTCTGTTTTTCTAAATGTTCAGCTAACGCTAATTTACTGTTACCGTCCTATACTAAGCTCGTATACTATTTAAATATAATATTTATATAAGAATATAGTAGATATATACAAGTGATGTGCATGAACTATATTGCTTTCTATCAAAAAAGCAACTCTCTCTCTCTCTCTCTCTCTCTCTCTCTCTCTCTCTCTATCTCTCTTCTTAATGTACAGAGTTGTAGGAATGTTTTAAAATTTTAAAGTAGGAATATCAATAGTGTTGCGTTTGTAAAAGTTTTCATTGATTTAAAATTATCTTAATGTTACCCAAACGTTTTGTTTCCTATTTTTTGTTATTGTTTATAATATTATATAATTTTTTATTTATTTTTTGATAGAAATATTATTTTTCTAATTGATGGTTAGAAGTATTTTGCACGTGCATTTCTTTTAATATTAGTACCGAAGTTCACGAGACGTTATTATATATTTTTTTCATTCCGTAGGCACAAAGGTTTCCTGAAGGATTGCCCTAACGGCTTGCTCACCGAACAGGTACTTCGTTATCCGTTATATATATATATATATTAATTTCGTTATATATATTTATACAACTGATGGGAACTTAAAGATTGTCGTTTTATATGTAGAATAAGGTTATATAGTAAAAAAGTACATCATTTCTTTGTGTTTAGGGTTTCATCAAGATCTACAAACAGTTCTTTCCTCAAGGTGACCCCAGCAAATTCGCTTCACTCGTCTTTAGAGTGTTTGATGAAAACAATGTAAGTATAACAGAATACAATTTTATATCTTATTTTATAAATACTTTATATTAATTATATTAATACTGTATAAGATACAAATAAAGAAACCATGACGCCTATTTTCTAAACTGATAAAAGTATAAATTTTGGAATTATAAATTAGGAATGAGAATGAGAATAGTTTCTCATCAGCCATGATCGTCGAGGCGTTTTTGTTTGAAAAGCACATGTAGAAAGTTTATTTTCTAAGAAAATATATATATTAAAAAAAATGATTATTTTTCCAACAGTAATCTTCGAATATTAAAAGCCATTTCGTTTCTGGATTAAAATAAAATAAATACAGATTAAATCATTAATGTCGCTATTTTTTTCTAGGATGGATCGATTGAATTTGAAGAATTCATACGAGCGCTTTCGGTGACGTCACGTGGCAATCTGGACGAAAAACTGCACTGTAAGTACGAGTATGTTACATTGGATCATTGTACTGAGGTATACTAATGCTGGTTCTATTTGAAATTTCTTCAATACTAGTTATAAACTTAGTTTACTATAGAACTAAATGTTAGACTTAGTTTTAGTGGTGCTGTCAAAAAGATCGGTTATATATCGGTAATATATAATGTTGTAATTAAAATTTGAATTTAAACTTACTTTCCATAAATTAAAATAAAATCATGTGAAACAGGATAGGCAGAGGGAACCTAAAGAGAAGGAATTAATGAAATGAAATGAATTAATGGATAATAATTTATTCCCTCGAGTGGGAATCGAATCTACATCCGTCCCAGCACATTTACCTTACCCTTTGTGATATTCTCCACAGGGGCGTTCCGCCTATACGACGTGGACAACGACGGTTACATCACCCGAGACGAAATGTATAACATAGTCGATGCGATCTACCAGATGGTTGTAAGTATAACAATTGTATATACAGCATGTTTAATAAAATATAATTATAAACGAGTCGAGCTGCACAAAGCAATTCAAAAAAACCGGTCCAATAGTTTTGAGTGTGGTCAACACTTCGACAGTAATACTGGGCAAATACCATAGAAGTCACTACATAAGATCCGTTGATTGTTTGCCAGTGCGAGCTATCTATTGGCAACTTTTTACATGAAAATATATTTTGTGGAATTCCTCTAACGATATCCCTGGCATTTCTATAATGATTCTTCGTCGATTTCCTTATTTCGATATTTTAACACATTTTTGATTATTGCAAAGTCTGACATTGGACTATTATAATTTTCCAGGGCCAAACACCGCAGCCTGAAGATGAGAACACACCGCAGAAGCGTGTCGACAAGATCTTCGACCAGATGGACAAGAACCACGATGATCGTCTCACCCTAGAGGAGTTCCGCGAGGGCAGCAAGGCCGACCCGCGCATTGTTCAAGCACTTTCTCTTGGAGGCGATTAATCGACGGTCATCCTCTCGCCGGATTTCTCATTTTCTTCTGAACCCTAAAGTTACTCTCCGCTTAATTAATTTGCCTTCAATTTTCAACTTCTTATGTTTTAACATAGTTCCTATTTCTTATATGTTTAAATGTTTCGTATTTGCCAATATGGACTAATGTTTGTGCGTGGCGACTGACAGGACCTATAGGATACTTAATATAAAATAATTTTGTTAACTGTATCTTCTCAGTGTTTTAAATGTAATTTTAACATAAACATAAATATTTAAAGTGGAAAAATTGTTATGAAAATTAATTTAACATAATAGTTAAGAGGCAACTATTTGATAGATTTTATCTTCAGCAATGGAAATATGTGGATACGGGCACTATGACAATTGCACTTCGCTTTGTATGTTGAATCCACTAACTTTTATATCTTAATTTCCAAAATATATTTTTCTTTTGTGTAATAAGTTAGTACTAAGAATTATTGTTTGTAAATTAATAAAGCAAGACATTTAATTATTATTTTGAGAATAATATAGTATGAATTATATTTTGTAACAGTATCTATTGTTAGAATACGGGCAAGGGTATCGTCTTACAGATTTCGTGTTGGCAAATTCATTATAACATGATCTATTTATTTTTGTAACTCTTAATGTGTGTAGATATTTTCGATGTCTATTTAGTTTTACTGTTGCGTTCCCAAAATGAGAAATATCCGTGGCAGAGAGTGATTGGCAAAGAAGCCATCGATATATGAAATTTTACAAGTCATTAGAATTTTTCTAATTAGGCCGATGAATCATGTAGCTGTCTCCAGCAGCATGGTCTCCACCTGTACCGCAGTCCTCAAGATAATTGTATTGGAACATAAATATAATGAAGGCCAGTTAAATTGGAAAAACGTAATATTAAATATAATGTGCAGCCATTTCACCTCACTTCATCTCCACATAGACCATACAATTATAATACCTACGCGGCGTTGAGTTCCACCACTCAGTACGTGATGCCCCCTAGCTGATGATACCTAGGGCAAAAGCCGTTTACCATGTCACCAAATTCTCAGACCGTGCTGCAATCCACACCTAGCGTGACTTTTGATGTACAATAACACACTTATATTAATATACTTAGACACAACAGTCAACATCCAGACATAGTGTCCATTCCTCATTAAATATTCTAAGATAATGATCTTCGAATATTTTGTTATAAGCAATTTTCCAAAGTAATTGTTAATTGTTGATTAATTATTAGATTTTAAAGACTTGGCCCCATGATGGTTAAATTTGTATTTTGGGACAATATAAAATATTGAAATGATAAAATTTTTCGTGTTATTATAAAAGTTTTGGGTTTTTACAGCCCCTTAGTTACTATTTAATAAAAATAACAAATTCACGGTGGCGTGCTCAGCAGCAATGCCGCTAGTAGGTGTATTTACATAAAAAAATCGTTGTTAAATTTAAAAGGATGATGGTTAAACTAATTCGAAGGATGAATTGAAAAGCAATGTATTTAAATAATTAATTATACACCACATAGTAGCGATCGCGTATAATATGAAAAAAAAAAACATTAATTACATTGTATTTAATTAGAATGTAACACATGCACTGTTTTATAGAAATAATTAAGTGATTTAAAGCTTACTGTGGCGTGTACTTTGAATAATATTTAAACTTTAAGTAAAGCCTTACCGTACCTACCCATGTTTATCTTTTATTTGCTTATAGGTTACAGAGTTGAAACAATTAATTTTTACGAATAATTTATTATTTACTAAATATCCTTTCATATTTTCAAAATAACAACGGTCTAATAAATAAAAGTATTTGGACAATGTTGCAATGGTCAAGTACTTGATAGGTATCAAAAATGAAAAATAACAATTTTTGCTCGTTTGAACTACACAGAATTAAGAAGAATAGTTTTATTGGATTTTTTATATTGCAAAAAAGTTATTGTTTATGCGTTTACTATACGTGTATATAATCGAAAACTATCTTTATTAGTAGTTCAAAATAGGAGGGAATATTTAGGACCTAGGGACCGTCGGCTTGTTTGTTTCTAATTACATTTTAACAGTGCAGATTTTAAAATTCCGCTTTATATACAATTAACGGTTTGTACGAAAGCTTGACGAACACGACATTTGAAAAGGCTTTTTTATTAAATATCTTAATAATAAAATATAATGACCTTATGGTGTTATGCGGGTTGGATTTATAACTCATAGAGTAGTTTCATTTCACGACCATTCAATATTGAGGTAAATTATAATACATACTTTCATTCATAATTTTACAGTTAGGAAAATTTTGTATTTACTTAAATATATTCTCGCCCAAGGTACCAAAAGATTATTACAATATTTTCCAGCTACTAGTAAATACATGTTAACGATTTCCAAATTATATTTTTATATTGTAAAAAAATCCAATGACATATTCTTTAAATGTTTTGCAAATCAAAGCTAAAAAAGACGCATTTCGTGTTGAACAAATAAATTAAACTACCACTTCTCCACGTAAATATTTATGGAAACTAACAGCCAATAGGTCACTACAATGTTTAATAATCTTTTGTGCCTTAGTATAATATATTGCCACATAATAATTTACGATACGTTATATTCATCGAATTGTTAATCAAAATTTCTTTATAAATTAGAACTAATTAAGGCGCGTTCTCAAGAACTAATGTAGATAATCGATCGGGCTGTGTATTTCGAGGTTAAAGATAAGTATTTGGACAAGGTGCGATGCGTCGATTGAAATTTAAAAATAAAAAAATATATTAACATTTAACAAATTTTTTCAAAAACATTTTCCATTATATCACAAAAAATTAAATTTTTCAGTATCGTCTGTAAAGAACGCCTATCTACGTCATCAGCACCCACCCACCCACGTGCATCTACTTATTAAGAACACAATACACTCGTATCTTAATAACTAAATGTCAATATAATTGTTAATTATTAAAGTTAGTTTGCACAAATGATTATTGTTTCTCATTAATTTAATAATTTTATTACATATTTTAGTTGTGTTTAAATTTCGGCAGCGAACTGATATTTTTTGAACAAAATATTTAATCGATTTCAAATAAATAATACAATTTGGAATTTGGTATCAGTTTTACCATTATACCATGATATTAAATAGCAGTTCTTAATATCGTGAACTGTTACCATCTTACGAAGCCTTTTGTTCTTCTCATCAGAACGTGAAAGGTTCTAATGAGAATAACAGCACTCCATCTCTAAAATGTGCAACGATATTGAACTTCGACGAGACTGTTAGTCATCACATCACTCGTTTTCAATGCATGCATATTCAATAATAAATGTTTACATTTTAACATTTTTAAAATGTTAATCCACACTTAAGGAAGAAAATTACATTTTATAGAAAACTAAAAAAAAATTGCGGGATTTGCACCCGCGCCTGTTGGAAACCGCGCCTCTTCGACAGTTTTCTTCTTAACTTGAACTTCGTTCCAAGAGGCACGGGTTCATATTCCGCCAAATTTATTTTTTTTTATACGTTTTCTAGAAAATTGAATGTTTTCACTATCCATGTTTATTAGACGTAGTTTAAATATTAGACATGTTCGACGTTACTGAGTCAAAACTTAAATGTTTAGTATTACAATAATAGTGTGATATATGTTACGTGGTTCACAGGCATTATCTATTGCTTGAAAGGTCTCACCTTATTATTGGTTACATGTTTTTCTATATAGGTAAATGCACTAAATATTCAAACGACATAAAATAAACTGCGATATAATTCGTTAAACTATGTCTGTACCTATAATGTTTGTTATCCACGTATTATATATGTATTATATATAGACTAGTATACATTATCACATAAAAATTACCTTCTCACTCCTAAATCGGTTCGCTGCCTTCTAATCGTTTAACACAAAGTAGAATTCCTTCAATCTCAATGTAAATATTAATTATTGTTCGCCTACTTTAATACTACTATGATAATATTCACTTTTATTATAAATATTAATAATAAAGTTAATACCAAAAGTGTTTCATTTTATTACAACCTTTACATAAAATTAAAGTAATTTTGACAGAAAAGAAACAATATGAACATTAGACTCTCTGTTTTAACTATTTATACTTTTTATAAATATTACAACATATTTGTTTAGAAAAATCAGTCAAGTCTGAGTCGGACTCGTCAAAGGTTAATGCCAAGTATAACTTATAAAAGTTGCAAACTTAACTTAGCGGAAATATGCACTTATATTGTATGAAATTAACTGCAATTAAGAGTTTGTAATTATTCATAGAAAAAGCATTAAATATAAAAAAATATATATACATTAACTTTACATAAAAACCCTATATTAAAATATATAATTTAAAAACATAAAAACTGATCAAGTACAAGTTGAATTCACTCTGAGGCCTTCAGAGCACATGGCTGGCATGCCTGACATGGATGCTACATATTAATTTCAGGTAGATATCTTCACGCCGTCGCGAGAAATGAAAAAAATTCTACGTCGAAACTGTTGAGGTACCTTGATCGCTGCCACTTCCACCCTGTATAAAATTTGCAGGTCAAAATTCATATAGCACACTTAATTTGAACAGTTATTTTATACGGAGTCGGATGGTGTAAATATTCTCCCCTATACCTAGTAGTAGTAACATGAATATTAGCAAAGTTTTTTTTTTCAGCTTCATGCTGTATCCCGCACACAGCAGGGTAGGCAGAGGGAACCTAGTGTTAAGTCACTCCGTTCCCCATTTTCTGCCGAATTCTGGAGGCATTGCGTGATGAGTGGCAGAAAAAAGTTATTATAACAAATACGCTATCTTTAAATGGTTGTTATATATTATGTCGATGGTCCCTAAGTATGGTCCCTTTCGAGTATCGAAAGCAAAAAAGGCAAATGTTTTTATTGCTCTTTTATGCTACTAAAAAGTGTATGTTTTTTAAAAAAATATAAAAAAATAGTTATTTGTACGTGTATTTAACTGAAAACTACTTGTAAGTAGTAACAGCAATAAATTCCCAGTATCTTACTTGAAATTTTTCACATTAGACACTTTACCTGGCCGTCGATGTATCCTAAACTGTTAATTGAAATGAAAAATCATCTGACAATCATTTTTGAATACCTTTCATGTCATACCTATTTGACATACTTAGTTCAACTGTTTATTTTTATAATTTTGACAATATGGCGCCGGTGGTCGCTGTGAGGTATTTTTATTATTATCATGTTTATTAGGCGAATTGATTTACATAAGAATCACCAAAATATGTAAATTCGTTTATTTAAACGCCACATAGAAACATACATACGCACATTCATAGACTTATGAACACATTACGCCTTACGCGTCGTGCAGGCAGAGTGAAGAAATGAAAGTAATTCATTCCAGCGAGTGAGAATGAACTATATAGCCATAAAATCAATATAAAATTAAAGTAAAAATTCAATATTTATTCAATGCATTTATTTCACATTACAATTGCCATCAATTTATTACAATCATAATTAATTTTCTTCGGCACAAACAGTAGATTCTACCAAATTGACATGACATGACATGATTGACATGACAATGAGGACCGTCCACATAATAAAGTATAAGTTTATACAAAATGCATTACTGCGTATAAATAGACAGTATGATAAAGGACTGTGCTAAATTAGCACAGCTCTAAATTAGCACAGTCAGCACATTGTAAATTAAGGTACACTTTATAAACTCACAATCAAAGTTTATTATGTTCATAAGTTTCTTCTTTAAGAAATAATACAATAGGAATTTTGTTAGGTTATTGCTTTTCTTTTTTTTTACAGAATAATTGTGGAAACTTTACAATTTATAATATTGTTATTATTTTATATTATTTTAAATTAAATAGCAGATAGAAGTTTCTACTTTCATAATCATAAGTTTAAAAAAAGCGAACTCACAATATATGAGGAGGTACATAAGGTTACATAGTTACATACATAAGTAAGTTAAATAGCTAGATATTTTTAATTTCATTTCTATAAGGTAGTTAGGTCAGTTTAGGAAGAGTTTTGGGTGCTATGTCGGTTACCTCCTCGTGGAGCACCCTGGGCAACGGGACGGGCAGCAGCATCACAGTCGTGGTGCTGCTGCTCGTCGCGGCTAATAAGCCGACACGCGGGAATACGCTACGGCGCTCTGCATTGTAAGTTGTCCCGAAAACAACAACTGTACGTCCAAAACGAGTTCTTAACAAATAGTTATTTATTGTTTACTTTCCGGCTGTCAACTGTATGTAATTTAAACTTAGTCATTTTTCTTCATTTTATAATACACAACACTCATTCGGCACCATAAAATTATATTAACTAATAAAAAATAAATAATAACTGGCAAATAAATATATCCTACATAACATACACGGACACACATAGAACGAAATAAAATACGAATCTAAAAATATCACATACCAATGTATGAACATAAATTAGGAACATAAAATTAACATACCAAAGTGTGAAACAACACTCGAAAACCTGACAAAAAAGACAAGGCACTTTTAATTGAAAATCCAATATTCATCAGGCTGGACACTGTCTAAGGAACTCTGAATCAAAATAAATAATGGTGACCGTCATGTCATCCCGGAACATTCTGCTGACGTCGGGGGATAAGCTCAACAAGTGTGCCAGCCTCGAATGATCCACGCCATACTCAGTCCCGCCAATAGCGTGCCTTATCAAATGAGTTGCAGCATTTCTGTCTTTAGGTTTTATTTTCAAACTCTCCTTTCTATGTAACAAAAGGTCATTTATATCACCAAGTTGAATATTCTTCTTTGGCAGCTTGAGGGGATTGAAAAATACCTTGCCCTTCATATGTTCACCGATTAGTTTGACGGCTTGAATCGGCGTCATCATATCCCACAGGCCATCCGAGGCGATTATTAGAAACTTATCTTTTGGTGTTAATCTGTGATAAAAAATGTCCGGCCTGGCAGTGAGGTACGGTGGGGTGTAGTAATTTGCCGGTATGGCTTTCTGCCCAATCAATGGCACCACAACGGACGATAAAACGTCAGATTTCCATTTGTATCTATAGTCACCCATACTACGCAAGGGTGCCAGTTCACCAAGAAGCCTGTCCCTTCTAATGACAGTTTTTCGCTCCTCATCAGGATGCTCGTTCCAAATTCTTTTAAGCTCATCAAAATTTTCTGTGTTATGTTCCTTAGTTATCTTCTTTGCTGTCCATTCGTTCTCGTCGGTCATGGTGCCTAGAACGGCATTACAATCACCAACATTAGCCACGTACAAGTGAGGCCCGTCTATATAAGACAGGCAAACGACCGCGCCTGATAACGCCACGGACAATGTCTTTGGATTTACAACTCCATTACTTTTAAATATATCTACAACTTCTCTTGACAAATCACTGTCTAATTGCAGGATCCCTTTTTCTAATGATGACTGAATGTCAACCACATTGTTAGTATTTTCAGACAGATTTTTTAAATAGTAATTAAAACTTTCATCATAGATGTGTTTTAAATCTTGAACAATTTCAGACTGAAAAAATAAAATGAATATTATTTCTTTACTTTGTGTTCATGATTATTATAAAAAAAATCAGCTTCAGGCCAAATTCTGTAGGCATTGCGTGTTTTTTTTTTATGGAAAGAGGACAAGGCAAACGAGCGTTCAGGTCCCCTGATGATGATCACCGCCGCCCACGACCTCGTGTAGCACCAGAGGAGCTACAGGTGCGTTGCCGGCCTTTGACGTGGAGATAGACGCGCTTTTTGAAGGTAACTCAACGCCGCGCTTTGCCTCGACACCAGAGCGAAGAAATGAGAATATAAATTTATTTCCTTATCTCGCCTTATCCTTATCGCTTAGTGGGGATCAAACCCACGACCACCACCAGCCGATTTTGCAACACACTTTGTGCCTCTGCGCAACGACTGGCCTAGTGATGATTAATGTATTAAATATTTTTTAATTTAGCCAATACTTACTCTATCATTATAAGTCTCTACTAGTAATTCACGAGGTTCTTGTTTCATATATTTTTCTAATTTATTCAAAGGTAAAAGTGCAGCAGCTATATACTTGAAAAGTCTTTTAGATATTACTTGTGCACAAGCAGGACCTCCGTGACCATCAAATACTCCCATAAGAAATCCTGTAATTATAAATAATGAAAAAAATATATATAATGTGGTTGTAACTTACTTTTATTTAATAATTTGAATTAAATTCGTGTTCTAATAACATTATCACTTGAAATTCAATATCTGTACATCAAAAAATAAAGTTTCATCCAATTCAATAAAAAAAATATAGTAATTTTGTCAAGCCAAATATAAAGTATCAATGTAAGTAAAGTATGGATACATTTTTTTTATTTATGAGCTGATTTAAATTAAATGTATGGACACAATATTATATTAGTGTTTACGTGTTTAAAAATAAAAAAAGAGAGAGAGTTATGGGTTCGAATCTCGAGGAAGTGAAATATTTATTCACGTTTATATTTCCATTTATTCGCTCTGGTGTCGAGGCAAAGCGCGGCGCAATGCCTCCAGAATCCGGCAGAAAGTGGGGAACGGAGAGTCTTAACACTAGGTTCCGTATGCCTACCCTGCTGTGTGCGGAATACAGCGTGAAGCTGATGTATTTATTTATTATTATATAATTATAAATGTGTGTGTGCATGCTTTGGGGATTGCGTTCGACTAGTAAGTGACGTCACGAATAAACCGAGCTTCATTAAGGACGTACATTATTCATCGAATACGAAACCCTTTTGAATTAGGTACTACACACACAATATATCTACAATGGTGACCCCGACGTGATTGTAGAGACATTCATCAAATTAAAGATAGCGATAATACTGTAGCAGATGCTCTTTCTAGAATCGAAACAGTAACCTGTCCCATGGTACTCGATTTCGTGGAATTAGCAGACAGTCAGTACGCCGACTAGTACTTAATGCAAGCTTTGAACGTATCAGTTTTCAATTTACAGTTTAAACAAATGACACTTCAGGCCTGTGATAAGCATATTTATTGTGAAATCGTGTAAGGGACAAGAACTTGTTTACCATGTCAAGGAGTGAATAAAAATAACAAGGCATACAGAGTGTCAGGTGTAGAAACATTCGAGGGCGCTGACCATTTTCGGCATCTACACATAGACATAGCATTCATAGATTGTTTCACAGGGTGGCCCGAGGTAGATTCCTATGCAAAACATCACTGCGGGGATTGTAGCTAGAGTAGAATTCAAGAGTTGGATCTCTCGTTTTGGATGTCCTTTGAAACTTACAAGTGACCAAGGCAGACAATTTGAGAGTAACTTGTTTACAAAGTTAATGAAGTATTTGGGCATGTATAAAATATGCACAACATCTTATCGTCCTCAGAGTAATGGCATAATTAAATGTCAGCATAGACCACTAAAAGTGGCTTTGATGGATTTGTATTACATATTCCTAGTAATCAGCGAGGCTATTTATTATATATGTAACATAAATAAAACCATTGTTTTAAACAATCATATAATAATAATTTTAATACCTGGTGTCATCTTGCATTGTGCTTCACATCGAGTATCTTCAATTGGGTTGTTAGATGGTAATTGGTTAGAATCATAGGACTTGACGGAGCCATAAACAAAGTCCTTGTTAAATTCATTTTTACGAAGTATGGCAGTGACCTAAAATATATTATACAGTGTTATATTATAAATATATGTTAAATTATAAATAAAATTCTTTTATAAGTTTTAATATATACATTAGGGTGGGCCAAAAAATTTTTGTTTTAATTATAGTGAAAATAATGTTCTGGACTCCATAAAAATATGTATGCTAAAAGGGCAGCTCTTAATTTTTATATTAAGAGGTTATTTTATAGTAAGAGCATCATCACCATTAATTGAATACCATATAAATAACAAGGAGAATTTTGTATTTTTCATTTGGAACTTTGTTGCAATTAAACTAATAGTATCAATGTAAAAGCCAATATATATTCTTGTAGGAAATTAAACAAACTACAAAAAAGGTCTAATAAATAACTAAATCTTTTTTGTAGTTTGTTTAATTTCTATTTTGTAGTTTGTTTAATTTATAGCCATAGAATTGGAGAACTTCTGTAGACTCAAATATAAGTATTATTTATTTTCAGTTTCTAAATATTTTTTTCTCTTAAAAAATATGGTAACTTCAATAAGAAATAATAAATATAAGTTCCTCTTTTACAGAAACATATATACTCACTTCTTGTGGTGATAAAAGTACTTCAACACCATCTTTTTGAGCTTCTGATGAAGTGTACGAAGAGTGGAAACATCGGGAACCCGAGGAAATATAGTTAAGAAATGCGCGGTCATCTGATACGTAACTCTTACACCATTTATTGAACAATTTTTGCTTGAAGCTATTATCTATTTTTGAACATGTGTTAATAATTACATTTAGAATAGAATAATTCATGTTTAGACCAGGAATAAACCGGGCATGTTACGCAATCACAGAAAAAAATCAATTTTTTTACTTGTTTAATAGCTTAATATTTGATTTTAAATTTACTTTAGCAGTTTAAATTTATCTCATTACATCTTTTCTGTAATGTTAGCCTTTTGTTACAGTACATAAAAAAACGCTGTTTTTATATATATATCCTATACATATATATTTTCTATATTCTGTTTTAGTCCGTGCATTGAATAATTTCTATATTCTAAAAAGCCACAAAAGACATACCACAGACTATAGAATTTTGAATGTACATATTAAATTATTTATAAAATTTGTAACTACAGATAGTAAATAGTTGTCACAGCTTATATATCAGTTTTGCTTCTCTGTTAAAGAAGTTTTCGCGTTTTATTACTTCACTCCAAAACACCAAGAACAACCAGTTTTTCAAAATTCATAATTCTCATGTCTCTCATGTTTATTTATACCTTAATGGTAAAATATTGTAGCAATACAATCAATAGTGCTGCAATCAATAATATAAGCAAAAGTGTAAAAAAATAAAAACATTTTTTTAAATAAGTAATTAAAAAATCTATATTACGCTTTTATTAAAGTAATAACTTCTTATGGGAGGGTAAACAACTTCGTTACGTAACGCGTAACGGCGCCAGTCTGTCCCTTTCTCTCATGAATACAGTAGTGGCAAGCAGGCTCCTCCTCTCTCACTCTAATCCACAACGCTTCTCAGACAGACACTTCTCTCTTTTCTGGGTTTGCTTTTAATTCATAAGCACCACTTCTGTAAGTAGATTAACCGTTTACGACTAAGCATTCATTTATTTGTTTTGTTTTTGTTGAACAGCATGAGAAGTTTACCTGATTACTTTCTAATTATTAATAATAAACATCGTTCAATTAAATGACTATTATTATTCTTGTTAATATTCAAGCTGAGCTTAACTCACTTTAGTGCAAAAATATAAATATCATTTAACCTTACGTTATAGTAAAACGTTATAATTCAAAGTAAAGGTAATACGAACTTGTATAGATATTTATTTTCACAAATGTATGAAGTGTTATGGAAGAGCGGGGCCACCTTACACAAGTACTAGTGTTTTACTAGTAACTTACTAAGTTGGTTTCATTACATTACATATAGCTAAAGAAAATATGTAACTGAAATAATTTTGTTTTTTAATTTTACGAATAACAATTAATGCAAACGCTGATGTAATGCATTTAATATTGTTTTTTTTGTCGTTCATATTCATCTACTTTTCAGGATTGAATAATAAGTTGTACATGCATAATAATAAGAGAGGTAGGGAAGACCTCGGTTGTCCTTCGAAAACACAGTATCAAAGATACTGGAGGAAGGTCACGTAAAAAGCACCCCGAAAAGAACAGCATGAGGATCGGTTTATTATTACTGACATATATATTGTTGCCAATAGACCTGATATAATATTAGTGGATCGAATGACCCAACGCGCTGTGATTGTTGACATTACTATCCCACATGATGACAATCTCGTGAAGGCCGAGAAAGAAAAAATATTATTTGAACTTTGCTAATAATGGTTTCAGTTAGCGGATTATTAATGAAAAGCCTCGACCAACATCTTAAGAGGTTATCGCTTAGCTGTTGGATCAAGAACCGGACCCAGAGAGCAGTTATACCTGAGACGACGCGTATTGTGAGGAATTTCCTCTTTCTGGAGCCCTATCTATCGAAGGCTTGGACCCTAATCCCACCCTCGGAAGAATGTTTTTTTATATTTTTAAATGTATTTTTTATAACTATTTATTTTTTATAAATATAAAATTTATTTTTCTTATGTAATAAAAGCATATATTGATTGTGAAAAATATAAAATAAGTTTTTTTCTCACACTTACAGCATAGGATGATTTAAATAAGCTTTTGAAATACCGTGCCATTATAATAAGATATAAATATTTCGTAACGTTATTTTTATTATAAAAACATATATAGTTATATCACAAAAAATTAATAAATAACAGAAAAATAAATTGGTTATAATCAATAAAATGTTGATTTAACGGTGTAGATTAGCAATGGCAACACTTATTATAACCAGAATATGGCACTTGTACATAAAAAGAAAGAGAACGCATGCGCAATACGCATGTCGAATTCGTCATTCATCTTCGTTCATCGCTGTGGCCGACATTTCAGAATTATCTATCTTGATCTGTTAAATTTTGCCTAAGAACAACAATATTTAATACAAAATGCCGTTCCAAGTATTAACTATAGAGCCGCAAAATGAACTGAAGTTCAAAGGTAAGTGATTTTCAATCTGTACTTGGAAAACTGCAGCCGCCGCATTACAACTTGGGCAGTATAGGTCGTGTTAACTGCTGACAAATGGAGTTTCTATTTCCAGATATCGGCATTTTGTCAGGGTGCGGTTTTATATATTCCCACTTCTTATCATTTAAATGTGACTTATAATAGATAATACTCATAATATACGACCGTTAAGACTTATTAAAGCACTACATACTTTTCAATACGGAAAATATTCTACTACCCTAATTAGGTTCACTTCTAGTTCTAACGTTTTGACCTATAGTACTGTGATGCTACTGCTTAGCATGGATATAATGGATGTATGATAATTAAAATATTTTACATATTCTATTTCACTGTTTATTAGATTGTATAATTTCATTTGTCTTTATCATTTTTACTTGTCATTATTGCAATATTCATGCAATGACAGATTAATTATATTGTGATACTTTCTAGTCCTATGTTATTATGTTGTTTTAATGATTGTTATCAATGCAAAAATAAATTTGCTAATTTTAAATGACTTAGAGATTAGACATGTAATGTTAATATTGTTGAGTTGTCAAAAATAGTATATTTTTATCAAATTAAATTCATTAAATATTAAAGACATCATTTAATTTTTATTTTCTACATCCAAAGAACATCATTATAATTGAAAATTATCTACATTAATTATACAAAAAAACTAAATTGAAAATAGTGCACATTGGTACAAATAAAATATACATAATGTTGATAACAATATGTTAATGTCTTCTGTTTTACCCTCCTATAAAGTATATAAATTGATTGTCAATGCACTACTTATATTGAACAATTAATATAACTGATGTACTAATTGTGTATTAAAAAATCTTGCAGAAAATTTGCCAATCAATATTATATGAGACTAACTTTCTTGAATGGTTCATTCATTGTGATTAAATTAAAAATATTTTTTGAATTTTTAATAACAATTTATGTTAAATTTTGAATACCAATGTTCATATCTCCCTGTATGGGCAGACACTGTCCTGTTTTAAAATTTTTAAAATTCAAATAAAAAAATCTGACATACCCAGTTATATGTGTATCCAACATATAACTGGCTAGGCAGAGGGAACCTAGTATTAAGACACTTCTTTCTCCACTTCCCCCCAAATTTTTCCAGGCATTACATGTTGAGTAGTGGAACTCAATGCTTTTGCCTTAGTTTAACTTGTATGTTAGTAACTTATACATATTTGTATATTTTTTATGACAAAACATTTGAGATCCGTAAGTAGACAATAGCTATATGGCTAGCTATATAAAATATACAGATTTAATTTCAATGAAACCCAAAATATGTTTATATATGATGATAATATAATTTTTGTGTATATCAATCATTCAATATATTTCTTTAACTTCTATTAGTACCGCTCATATTGGTGACAATTACTACAATTCGTATAGTCGTTGCACGCCAGTCGTTTCAATTACATTGCTATATGTATGTATTAGTTTATTTTAGCTTCATGCTGTATCGCGCACACAGCAGAGTATGCAGACGGAACCTAGTGTTAAGACACTGCGTTCCCCATTTTTCGCTGAATTCTGGAGGCATTGTGTGTTGAATGGCGGAGCTCAACGTCGCGCTTTGCCTCGAAACGAGAGTGAAGAAATCAAAATATTACACATATATACATTTCATAGAGTGGGCATCGAACTGACAACCAGTTGTGTTTCCAGTCCCACGCTTATGGCCCTGCGTCATAACTTGTAGCATTTTTGTTCCATGTGTAACATTTACATTTTTGCAAATTAGGAAAAACTATCTGAATTATTTTATGTAGTTACATGACAACACCCATACAAAAACAAGCCCTCTATCTCAAACCAATCAAAATTTATGACAATTGCTTAAAGATATGGTCATTATTATTGAATTTTTTAGTTGACTTTTCAGGATTGTTTGAGCAGGGCTACACAACCTACATGAAGTTGACGAATCCCTCAGAACATACCGTCTTGTTTAAGATCAAGACCACAGCCCCAAAGAAATATTGTGTTCGTCCCAACTCTGGTGTGCTCGATCCTAATTCTAAAGTTGACATAGCTAGTAAGTGGTTTTCATTTACATTAGCAATATTTACATCTTAAATGAAACTCTTGAATTGAATTAATCACATCTATTTCATTTAAAAAGTAAATGATCATTTGTTCACATTTAAATGTATCCAGTCATATCTTTCACGAAATATATACTGCATGTTTTATTTACTGCGATTTGCAGTTACGCCACAGGCCGTTCATGTGGACTCCAATGAAAAACACAAACACAAATTCATGGTGCAAAGTGTTATTGCTCCAGAAGGAAAAACTAATATAGATCAAGTGGTATGTTTTTTTTTTTCATATATTTTTGAGTCTTTCTCTTTTTACGTGGCTTAAAAGTATTACATATTGGAACTGTCAATTAAGTTAATATATGAAATTATTAAGCGCATGTTATTTAAAAATATAACAGTATATATAGTTTTGAATATATTAGAAAGCAATGTAAACTCATATATTGAAACATCAGAATTTTGTGTACTGAAACAATGTACATATTTCATTGAATCGAATGCACACACTCACTCAGGCCAAACAAAAAGCAATTTAATCTTTTATTAATTTATTTTATGTTTTGTTTGTTTTATATATATATATATATATATATATATATATATATATATATATATTAGTTGTGGCTGGTTTCTATATTGAATTTCACAACAACATTGCATGTTGTTTGTTTTGCAGTGGAAGGAAATTAGTCAGGATCAGCTAATGGACTACAAACTGAAATGTGTATTTGAAACACCGAGAGGAACAAATCTTAACGTAAGTTTATTATTCTCTATTATTATTTAAACATTTAAATAACCATTGGTAGTTGAATATCCTTCCTATAATAATTAGTATGAAGCAAATTCATACTTAGTTGCTATGGTCCTTTATGTCAAAGAATGAATGTTTGTTTCTCTTTTCTAAGACCAGGGCAATTTTAATGACATTATAAATATAATTATATATAATAAAAATAATAGGTATCTATGCTTATGTTTATGTTATTTCTACTAAATATACCTGATAGCATCATAGCTATAATTGTCAAAACATCATAAATTATGATTAAAGAAATGCAACTCATATTTCCATTTTACTTAGTTTGACAAAGCATATTTATGTGTTACTTTGTGTGTTACATATATTTATGTATACACATATTTGTGTGTTATCATTTTTATTATCATGGATTGTATTAAATTAGGTTCTCAATTTCACATACCAAATATATAAATATGTAAAAAGATTAAATGAGTACACAATTATAATCTCGCTGCATCCCATTCGGGGAAGCTTAATAGATTTGCTGAAATAGTTCTGTGAATGAAAACTGAAGATGAAAGATTTCTAAGTTGATACTTTCTAACTACATAAAATACTTCGGAGATGCGTGACAATAAAGAAAAAAATAATAATGCAATACAGTTTAGTAATTATAGTTTTACTTACATTACGAAAGGATTCCGGCGATACTGTCGCTCAGAATGAAATCTCCAAGAAACGAGTAGCAGTCGCCGCAGCGGAAGACTCAAAGTCACCATCAAAGGTACGTCTACAACTTCTAAACAACTTTAAGTAACTTCAACTAACTTGTGAATTTCACGAAAACTTAATATGTAGTGCTAGTGCGCTTTTTCGAGTTTTATTTGCTCGAAGTAATCAAAATTTAATCATTTATACTATAATCTCCATCAAACAAAAATGTATCTCGGTAGGAGAGTTCATGACATTTGTAATATTTAATCATGGCATCGATCGCTATCACCCTGAAACTATCGTTCTAATTATCACGGGCCGGAAGTACTCATCAAATATACAAATATATTTTATGAATATTTGTTATATAGAAATGAAGTTTTTCGTCTTATTATTATTTTTTATATGTAAATTGAGGTGATGTGAATGTACGTACGTTTATTACATGTATCCTTGTTATTGCCCCCATAATATAGTATTTCCGACTGGTGAAGTACCATAATGCGACTCCCCCCGAGCATGGGTTGATATCCAGTATGTGCCCGCATTAATGATAAATAATGTTTAGTGAAATGTTACGAATTCGAACACAAAAGTAAGTCCGAGCTTGGCATGTTACATATATATTCCAGGATGCTGTAGAAGGTCTCCAGAATGACGCTAAGAGGAAGGATGATGACCTCGCAACGGGAGCATTGAATGCAAAAACGGTACTACCATTTGTTCCACAACTTACCGTAGACCATTATAGTGTTTTATACTCATTTATTTACACATATTCAACATCTTTCCTCTGATTATTTACATCTAACAGACGAGTATGAAATATTGATTATATATGATGTATTATATAAATGTATGTAATGTGTGTATGCAATATAATTATCACTTTTTATTAAATATATTTAATATTTATATTAAAAGATAAAAAACAATACAACAATAAATGCTAACGAAATATTTTATATAAATGTATGTAGTATATTTTAATAAGAATACGTACATAATATGCAAGTACAGTGTTTTAAGACAACACAGTGAATGTCAAAGTATACAAATAGTATAGGAGCACAGTCGTTATCTTTAGGAACCATCCATGAATGACGTCACACGTTAAGTTGGGTTAAGGTGGTCCAAGGAGAGTGGCATAGTGCTTTCCGCAATTACACACATATAAATGCGGAACTTCTATTATAATTTAATAATTTCTTGGTGTAAAATTGAAAAATATTTGACACCACACTAGTTAGGGGGCCCCAGCTTTGACTAAGAGGGGAGGTGGAGATAATGAAATTCGTGTGACGTAATTTTTTGGGTGGCCCCTTATTTATACAGTATAAGTATTTAATTTTATATGTCGTACACTCTTTGCCTGCCAGCCATTAGATACTTTACGTGCATGTTCGTTATTATTTGCATATACTTAACGTGCCGGTTGAGTATGATCTATCTGTATTTTTTTTATTTTTTTTTTAATTTATATTTCCAGACCGCTTTCCCAAAATCTGAAAACCTCGAAAGCGATTTGCAAAAGGCGACGAATGAGGTCATTCATTTGAGGGAGGAAGAAAGCAAATTAAGACATGAAAATCTGCGATTAAAAGTGAGTCTCTTGGGTTTCGTTTTCATACATCGCCATCGAGGGGGTTGATTTGCAAATACGTCGACTTTTGCCACTTGCTTGCACTCGATGTAAGTGGTGTTTTGCCGTTCTTGTATTGGCTACTACAGTGTAAACTCAGTCCTAACGTCATTCAAACTTTGTCTTTGCTCATAATTATCTCAAGTATCGACAGAAAAGTAGCTATTTCATAATTGTATTGAAAATTTCAAATAATACACATATTTTTCTCCATTTGACATATTAGGTATCAGTAACGCCATAAAATTGACATTATGCGGAGTTTACACTGTAAATGTATATATAAATAAACGTCGCATGTCCTCTATCCGTGTATTATCTCATACATTTGGTGTATTTTAAATAATGTATGGTATATAAATGTGCACGCCATTGTATGTCCTGCATGTATCACATACTTGTTATTTACTATTGTTTACTATTGTTATATGTACAGACACACATATTAGACACACTTCATATTTATAAAACTCATTTTTATTATTAAATCTTATAGCAATATTTTCTGTTTTACCATAATATCACTGTTATTTATCACATTCATATCATACTTATCATTACATTAATACCATACGAATTTATAATACATACTTCGGCTATTGCAAATAACATGAAAGCCATGGCCAATAATAAAGGCACCTATGATGGAAGTAAAACATAAAAAAGAAATTGATAAATTAATGGCTGAAATTATTTTATTACATAATTTCCTCAAATATCTAATATTGTATTTTGAAATAGTTCAAAACTAACGGATAATCCGTAATAATATTGTTTCCTCAACTCAAACTGAAAGCGATATTTTTTTCCCTATATTCGTATCCAGATTCAAAGTGAATACGCATGGTAAATATATTTTAAAATAATGCTAGAAGCATTTCCCATTGTAAAATAATAAGTATTGTATTTTTAAAAAAGGAAGGAAATAAGTGGTAGAGAAAATAAAAAATTATAATGGAAATTTTATGACATATATTTATAGGGGAATTATGTGAAGGTGTTAATTTTCCTTATTAAATAAACTGATTATTTCCTTATATTTAAATATTATATTTAGTACCAAAATTAGATTTGATTAAACCGTTTGCCCGTTGCTCTTTTTGCTCTATTGTGAAAAACCTATTTACAGATATTTTTACCATAAATGAAGAAAAATATACATATATTTTATAGTTTTGCTAATATAATGCTTAGCGAATTGTTATTTTTATTTTTGTATTTTTATATAATATGAATACGAGAATATTTATTGTCTAAGAAAAACGTAGTCATGATTGCACACGATAATTGTGAGTTCAAATCTCACTTCGATAATAATAGTTGTATATAAAACATAATTTCCTTGGTTAAGTGGAGAATGCTGTAACATTACAAATTTTCTATTCTCCAAAATACAAGAGAAATGTTAAAAGAAACCCAAAACCATAGCTTATAGGTACAGATGAACCCAAAAAGCGATAAAATTTTATTACCACCCATCGAGACTACTTTGGGTATCAAAGACATTACGTCTAACAGTATTACGTAATCTATCGTTGTATTTCATTTTATATTTTACGCGATCGCTACCGACTATCGATCAATGAGTCACACTATAGTAGACTATTGTGGAACAAGAACTCAAAAACAGTGCAGACGTTGTTTTTAAATATTCAAATGACCTTTAATATTTATTTTGCACTGCTTTTATTATATATTTTGTATAATACGTCTCGAACACATTGTACTATGCTCGGCGATGGTGGTCCTATATGTATGTGGCTGGCGCGAAGCTTTTTGTTTGAATTGTACACACGTCTATCTATTTAGGTCAGTGTAGCGGTTATGCTTGAGACGCAGCCAAATGAAAATGGCGTTACTTTTATAATTATTATCTGGATCTTTTTTTTTTTTTTTCATTTAATGCAAGATCCAGATTTTTTTAGTGGCCTCCTCTTTTTATACAAGTTACAACTCTTGGAAGTTTATGTTTATAGAGAATATTATTATTTTTATTATTTACAATATATTGAGTGATATTTCATTTCCGTAGATCCATCAAATGCCATCTGCATTTATAAAAAATGTTTATGGAAGTTATAGTTGCGTCTTGCTCTGCTTTGCGATCAATTACTTTCCTACCCATTCATATGAACTATGAACCCATTCATATGAACTATGAATGGGTTATGGCTAACTACTATATACATACACAATAAGGCAAATGGCAACGGGTAAACGTTAGAATTAGGCAGTAATAAATTATAATAACAATATGAAAAAAATAGTCAATCCATTCCATCTATCATTGAAAATATGAAAATTCGTCGACGAATTTCATTCAAAGTCGACGGGCACAACGATAAAAGAAACATATACAAAACAGCTACTTTTCTAGAAGAAGTGCTTGCATCTTTTTATTTTCAACACATAAAAATTGATTTTTGTATCATCATCGTATTATTTTATTAGACATCTATATGTATGCTTAATTATAATTGAATATATTCATTTTGACGTAATAGTTATCTGCTTAGTATACATTGTATTCAATGACAATAATCAGTGTCTCTAGTCTGTGCCCGTCAGCATAGACCCTAGAACTATTACATGCGAAAAAAAAAGTAAACTTCAATTAATAATAATAATTAATATTCAGTAATTTAGGGATGCCGCGAAATGTGACTATCAAATGCCCTTTGATTTGGTTTGCTTTGTACGTCATCGTAGTTTCTAAATTCATCGTAGATTCTAAAATGATTAATGTAAAATAATATTTTCTTATTGCTATTAGGTATTTCTTGCTTGAATGGCTGGAGCAGTACAATAGGGCAGAAAAATCTAGGAGTTAACGTATAGTATTGAAATGAAATAAAATTTAACTTGTCGTCAATTGGAATTAAGAACAAGTGAATCAAAGTCAGTCGCGGCACACGGGCAGGGCTGTAAACGCGACAGGTTTATGGGTTTGATTCCCGCTCGAGGAAATTAAATATTTAATACTTTCATTTCTTCAGTCTGGTGTTTAGACGAAGCGCGGCGTTCTTCAGTTCCGTTAACTCAACCCGCAGTGCCTCAAAAATTCGGCGGAATGTGGGGAACGGAAATATCTTAGCACTAGGTTTCCAGGTCCCTCTGCCTACTCTGCTATGTGCGGAATACAGCGTAAAGCTACAATAAAAAAAAATATTTTAAAAAATATGAGCGAATAAAAGGACGTACGCCGTGATCAGTGATCAGGACAAAAACTAAACAATCGTTATTTTGTTTATTAATTACTTAAGTTATTAACTGTTACTAACTAGAAAATGCTGAACTTATTAATAGAGAGATAAGAAACTAATAGACTAAAAAAAAAATATGCTATTTTTTAAAATATTAATACGTTTATATTATAAACCAGCTTTGCGCTGTATCCCGCACACAGTAGGGTAAGCAGAGGAAATCCTTGCGTTAAGACATTCCGTTAGTAAAAGAACGAATTAGAATAGGTCAATATAGATGTTTTTTTTTAAATGTATGTATTTTAAATTCTATAGTATCTATCAGTAGTACGTTAAATTTAACCTTCAATGATAAAATCATAAGGTTCTCCTGCTCACCTATGAAATAAGTATAAATCCACGCATTGTTCAATTTTTATTATTTATATAATCAGAAACAAGCGTATTGCACAATTTTAGTTAAGAAACATATAAAAACTATTTATTTAATTGTATAGATACTTTCAAATTTTATTCAAAGAAAACGTCATAATATGCCTAGAGTACCAATTATAAGTGTGTTTTAGATTTTGAACATCAAATTCATTTTTAACGCAGGAAGTCCGCTATTTTGATTTTTTCATTCAATCTATTTAATTCTTTTCAATCTTTCAAAGGATGGCAGTTGATATTCATTCATATGGCCAAATTTATTCTATTTTTGTAAAATAAATATAAAGCTATGATAAAAGAAAATTTAATGCCTTTCTCTATGACAATATTGAAGACGCTCGTTAAGAAAAATATGATTCACACTGTCTGAACAATGAAAAGATACAGAAAATCGAGGACGTAATACAACCTTAATTAACGTAAATTATCGTAAGCGAGGTATCTAAACAAACCTTTACTCGTCGTTGAACAAACATGTTAAAATATTATTATTTATTGTTATTTAAATGTAAAATTCTATAATATATAGACAAGTTAGTAATTAATTATTTAAAGGAAAATTAATTATTTTATGAAAACTTAAGAAGCAAATCTAATCTCGAGAGGGTTCAGTGCCAACTTTTGTTTTCAATGAATACATATTGTCCTTAAAAATGGACAATATGTATTCATTGAAAACAAAAGTTTCAGCCAATCAAATAAAAAAAAACATTTTGTAGCAATTTTGTCGAACAAAATATGTTATATGACTTTTTTATTTATGAACGATATTAAATAAAACACAATAGTGAAAACCGCATTTAAATCGGAAGAGTAGTTTCTGAGATAACCGTGCACGAACGCACAGACATAACGACAGAAAAATAATTGTTTTGGGTTCTATTGTTTTGATAGATGTCCCTAATAAAGGATATTCTCATATTCCTACCATATATAGACACCTTTACATACTATTTAGTCTATTATTGTGTATTTTATAATATATATTTATATATATAATCAAATTGTAAGTAAATAACATGTATTTTGCATACAATTAATTTTTGTGTATCATTTTAAAATGATATTCACTTCATGTCAGTAAAAAGTAAGCACTAATCTCAAACAAACATATCCATGAGTGCTGAACTGTCATTGTGATATCATAATATATATACGGTACTAAGAATGCATGTATCGCGCTAGTGGGCAGTGGGCTAGAGTACGGGTGTAGTTAAGTGTACTTGAGTGTGAGTGCTGAGTGCCTAAGAATACATGTTGAGTTGACAAGAGTTGAGTGTATATGAGTGTGATGTTTGTACATACTGTATTTTCTTTTCTTTTATTTATTTTTTTGTTTACTTTCAATTTGGATGTGTAATTAAGGTGTTTTATAATCATGATTCTCTTTACTTAAATGGAAGGGTTCACAGAAACGCGGTCTTTAAGGAGACTTGCGTGGGAGAGTTCCAATAAGTAGAGGCACTTTGGATAGTATATTTTTTGTTTACTCTGACCAGCTGTCAGAGATCTAGATAATTGCCCAGAAGAGGTGCGAGTAAATGTATTGGAGCTGTAGGAAAATACGGCCCACTAAATTAGAGCAATGAAATGAGGTTTGAGTGGGCTAATTGTTAGGTTAGTATTGTATGTAAGAATTGAATGGTTGGTGGACTGTGACTCACCTCCCACTATATGGCCCTTACAACTGCTCTAACTCCATGCGCGTAAAGCTCCTGCACTTGGGTCAGCCGGACAATGAAGGCAAGCCAAATTCTAAATCTCAAGTCCTTGGGACAGCTCTCTCCAATAGTTCGCTACGAGCTGCACTGCGGGCTTATTATAATGATGACGTTTGCAGGAGGAGTTACTCCGCCTGAATCCGACGGCGGGCGAGGCCCGCGTGCGCCGCCACTCGTACAGGCCTGAGAAGCACGAACAGATCGCCCTCATGCCGTGGATCGCCATCGCCGTCGGCATGGCCCTCCTTGGGATCATTATCGGCAAGTTCCTCATGTAGACCCCCCTACGCCCGACACCACCCCACGCCGCTGTTACACCACCCACTAAGGGGCCTACCGTTAATTACGTCACTCCTCCCCCGTCATTATCAAAATTGGTCACATTTGAGAGACTTACTACTTAGTGTGACGTCACGTATTTTGCAATTTTTCACCTACATGTGTGACGTAATTTATAGATGGGCCTAAGGGCTGTTTAATTATTACGGAACGCAGTTTTCTTAAGGATTTTAAACGCTCTGATGTACCGCGCTGTAACGGTTTCCTGTCGGTTAATTAGCTATCAAGCGTTCGTTTTTGCTTTTAAGTTAATTTAAAAGGGGAACTGAAGGCAAACTGATATCCTTGACGAGAAAAATAACTTACTGTGATAACATTTTATTGCGATGCATGACAGGTTCGAGTGTTTTGCCTTTTGTTCCCTTATTATCATTCTTTATTGACGAATATGATGTACCTTTAGAATGACGTTATGATAATGCCGAATGAGGGAAATAGTGGAGGGACTCTCCGTAAAACAGAATTTTAGAGAAATTATTTTGAAAGAAAAAAAAATATACTATTGTTTTAATAATGTTGCGTTGTGCGACACGATTCAATGTCTTTTTTTGGGTAATTTTTTGTCTTGTCATTTTGTTTGTCTTTTGTAGCGATTGATTTTTTTTTAAAGGAAATAATTATAGAAATTATCCATCATTTTTGATTGGGTAGCTGTACAAATAAAAGGTTGGCCGACGTCTGGCGCTGAATTGCGTTACGTAATACTTGAACGAATCAACCCCTCACAAGGCAGCTTGTTTTTTTTACGCGACTATGGAACTTTCTTCGACTCACGTGATAACAGTTGGTCCCCCCCCACTTCTGCCCTCCTTCACGATCCCACTACCTACTTACCTGAGATGATTGGACTCGTAACTGCCTTTGTAAGTGTTTCCTTAATATTAAGATACGGATTGTTTCGTATTTTTTTGTTCTGTAATACGATGTTAATATATTTTGTTTTTTTAAATATATATGTGTTATATAACTCTTAGCTCTCACAGCTAATGTTGTTGCTTACGATAAACATTTTTGTTTAGATATTTTCTTTCTGTAATACTTATTAAGAACAGTATTCTTAATTTTTATATGGATCATCTGAGGGTAACTTGCAATGGTGACCTGTAAGCTACTTGTGTAACGTGCCGACGAAATGAAACGTAGGTTTCTTTTGAGAGACAATTTGGTTAAGAACTCGAGGAGTGTTTTATACTGCTCTATATCTAAATTTGAAAATCAAGCAATTCACGCTTTAATTGTAACTATAATATACTATAATGAATGACAAAATGAGAGAGAAAAAAAATATCTTGCATTTATATTGTAATAAATTAATAAATTATGATGGATATAATATCATATATTGGTTACAGTTTACGTATAACTATTAAATATTCATGTCTATAATGTAGTCGTTTGATTCATAAATTTATAGAAAGATTTAGATAATCGCGCTTACATCACATTGTAAACCAATCAACTCTGTATTGATGTCACTTATAGGTTAGTTATGTAATTATTGTGTTGTGTGAACATTCGCTCTGATTGTTATTTTAAAGGTGTAACTTCCACTCCTCATCCTGTTCATACAAAACAAAAATCGATTTTTTTAGTAATACACTATATTTTGTATTTTATCTTCGAAAAGACTACACCCATCCTTTTGACAAAGTTTTCACGCTGCTTTATATAATTAATTATTTATATTGAAATTAATATAATGGTATTTAATAAAATAACATTCTTATGGGAGAATAAAATGAATAGTTCAAATATATAATTTCTTTTTTATTTACCAATTTAACATGTATATACATAATATATGTATTTAAATGGAAATATCATAATTGTAAGCGTTAAGTCTCGGTGTCGGTTTTTACGTAGTGCGACGTCTAGATTTTTTACTGTAATTCTTGGATGTATACTGGAGTCGTCGGCCAACGTGAGTAATTTGCAGGCAGTGAGAAAAAATATTACGCTTTCAAAGCATAATGAATAGTATTATAAGCGCCTCATCTGGTATTTGATATTATTTTTGATTTGGTGGTGTCATGTAAATTTATATCTCTTCTGGGAAATGATAATGGGAAAACGCGACTTGCGCATAAATATTGTAGGGCTTTTTTTTACAATAGATTCTTTAAAATTAAAATTAAATTTCCGTATAGTATTGTTGTTATATTAAACTATTATGCTATATTGTATCGTTTTCCGAAATAAATTACTTAATTTATTTGAAATGCTTTGTTCATTGTCTCCATCCCGTTCGTTCACATAACACGTCTGGTACCACGTGGCACTAGTGTAAAACTACATTCCTATGATTTTTTCCTTAGCATTAAAGGGGTTTAGAGATTTTTATTATAAGACGTTAATTTATTGTTGAATCATCTTCTGAATAGATAAAACTGTCACATAATATAAATTTCAATATTTTTTCTTAGTTTCCCTTACTTTTGAATATCATTCATTTTTGTAGCTTTACAATGTACTCCGCATATAGAAGGGTAGGCAAAGGGGAAACTAGTGTGGAGTGACTCTGTTCCCCGCTTTCGGATGTGTAAGACACATACAATAATTGTAGGTTCGAACCCCACTTGGTAAATGTATATTTGTATAAAGAAGAAATTCTTTTACTCTTTACTGGTGGTTATTTAGTTAAGTATAGGATGCCGAGATTGGAAAAAAACTACTTATAATGTAACATATTGTCACCTGAAACTTATATGAAAAAAAATCATAGCTTTAATTGTTTTCTATAATAAAAAATACATAGACAAGTGATTTTTTATTACTTTATATTTTATATTAATGTCTTATGTGAGATAAGTCGTTAATGGAATGGGATAAATTATGGCAAAAGTTATTAAATAATTGTAAAAAAAAACCTCATACATTGTTTTATAATTACATAAAATGCGAAATAAACAATAAACTTGATTGTATAAAATATAGATATTACGTTAACATATAATTTAAAGATTTTCTTTAAGTTTTAATGTAAATCTTAAAGTATGACAAGAAGACTAATCAAGTACCTATTAAGAAAATGTCCTGCAAGATATTAAACAACGTGAATATGAAGTAAGTACCTACATATTATCGTGAAGAGCAGTACAAATATTTTAAAATTTGTTTTTTATTGTATTTAACAATTGTTTTTCAATAAATATTATAGGTAGGGTAGGGTCAAGTCGGTAACAGTGACTCAGTTTTTTTTTTCAGATATTAAAATTATGAAGAAAAAGTTGAAATAACGAGCTGAAATTTACAAACAACATACCTCAGTCATTAATCTTTTTCTCTGCATTATTACTTTTCCAATGAAATCAATATCAAGGTTTATTAATCTTTATCTAATATGCAAGTAAATATGGGCAAGTACAAAAACGCAACAGAGCGTAGGTATAACCTACAACCATTAGCTTACCCAAATACAAATAGCCTTCTACAAATCTATTAAAAATGATTGTTTAAAATCCGACCGTTTTGAGACAAATAACGGAGGAATAAATATAGAATGTTTTCGGTTAAATTAGGTGTACTGCAATCCTCTTTGAAGTCAAAATTCAATGGAAATTACTTTTATATTCACCCAAAATAAATTATTTTTTAACAAAAAGAAAAACCAACTTCTAACAACGAACTAAAAAGTGAAAAATAATTTTACAAAGATTTTATAATTTTGAAGTCGGTGCCAAGTAAAACATACAGGCTTAGTAATCAGATATTGTAGTAAGTTTGTGGTAGCATTAGTTTGACACCGACTTAATTCTTATTTTCACTTTTTAGTTCGTTTTTAGAAGTCGGTTTTTCTTTTTGTTAAAAATTAATTTATTTTATGATTTTAAGTGATGGGTAGATCTTAAACTGATGCTTCTTAAACGAGTGGTGATGGTGGTGGTAGTGGTTGTCAACGAGTGGTTGTGGTTGTCCTAAGTAAAACTTTATTTAATTAGGTATTATTTTTGTGCAAAGTAACATTTTGGTATATTGACAAGAACATACATAAAAAGTATTCGGGCGAATTGGGAATCTACCTTTTTTGAAGTTAAGAAAATGAGAACATCCTCTTTTTTGAGGTTTGTTGAAAAGAAATGCAACAATCAGGAATCTCACTTCTGACATCAATTTAAAAAGTTTTTGCTAGTAACTATTATAGTATAATCAATTTTTTACCAAAAATAACAAACTTTCTTAATTTTGGCCAGATCCCATACTCGGAACCTAACCAAACTTTCACCAAATTATCCTTGAAGTGTATCTTTTTAAATAAAAATAAAAGAATCATGAAAATCGGTTGAAAAGAATAATCAAAATCGGTTGGCGCGACATTGAGTACAAATAGACGGATACTATTTGTCGCGCACATACCTAATACAAATTTAAGACTTATGTGATTTTCTCATAGATACCATTGTCAGACATGGACCAAAAAAATGGGACCATTCGGGAAGTTTCACCTTTCAAATAAAAAAAAATATCCAAATCGGTACACCCAGTCAAAAGTTATGAGTTACTTACCTCATAAAAACATTATAACCTCAAACATTAAAAAAAAATACAGTCGAATTGATAACCTCTTTTTCTTACAGAAGTCGGTTAAAAATACCATTGATTTGTTTACTGACTTTTAACACCATTTTGTATTAAATGACAGTTATATTAAAATTCCACATAAAAGTAGAAAAACAGATGACCCAGATAAACTGCAAAATTATTTACGTGCAAATAAATATTGGAAAACAGGAATAGGAATATGTAGATTGAAAAAACATTTAATGCACATTACTTTAATATATATATTTAAAGAATTACTTAGACAAACAATTATATCTATAACAATATACACGTGAAATAAACTCTAATACTAAAAACGAGAAAATTATTATTTTTACATAACCAATAACAATTTAAACCTACATAAGCTTTGAACGACATTCAATGTTCATAATTGATAGTTTTATAAATATATGAAAGTATAATCTAAAAATATATATAAAATTATTATTATGTACATTGTTATCGCTCGTGCTACTAATATATGGAGTATAATAATATTTTAATATAAGAATAGCATATCAAAGGTAAGAAATAAACCGCCCTAATATACAAATAATTTAACGTAAAAATAAATATAATTTTAATTCGGTGGGACTTTGAGCAGCTTCCATCTCATAAAATGATAAACTTAGTCCATCTCTACTCATTGCCTTATAACATATATTAATAAATCTCAAATTCAAAAGATTTTATTTGAAAAGTACTAAAATACTTGATACTGCGACTACCGCGTTGCGGTTTTAATAGTTCGTAGGTATACGAAATATTTCTATTTCCTTACTTTGAAAAAATATTTTAGTTATTATTTTCCATATATTTGTCCATGTATTACATACACCGGGTGTGCAAACACCAATGGCTATTTTCATCTAACTTCATGGTACCGTCTAAGTACGCTACTTATAAATTATATAAATAATAATAAATCAAAATCCCGCACACAGCCGGGTCGGCAGAGGGAACCTAGTGTTAAGACACTCCGTTTCCCAATTTCTGCCGAATTCTGGAGGCATTACGTGTTAAACGGCAGAAACGCCGCGCTTAGCCCTCAACACCAGAGCGAAGAAATGGAAATATAAACGTAACTAAATATTTCTCTTCCCCGAGCGGGGAACCCACAACCGCCGCGTTACAGTCACAGCATCGTGCCGCTGCGCCTGCACGGCCTCAAATCATAAATTATATAAACAAATAATAATTCTTAAAAAATAACAAAATTTACAAATCAATCAAATACACCAGACGATTAATGCACTACACAGCATGATTATAATAATATGTAATATAAATTTTTAGACTTATTATAATATGTTAATATAAAAATAATGATGGCTTACTTTCTCTATAACCATGGCTGATGCAAACCTGTAGTGTAAATATTGAATACTGAGAGCATCTTGAGATCATCGATAGAGCTACTTAAGTTTACGCAGCTAGGGACTACTCACGTTTTTTTCTAGTAAGCCTATACAGTAGTACATATGCATTATATTATGATACTGACATTAGAAAATATCAACTAAGTACCGCAAACTTACAACTAAATCTAAAGCTTAAATCAAATTATATAAAAAAAGGAGTATTTCATGTAAAATCATAAAATGATATGAAAGCACCTTAAAAGCAAATACAAAATGCGTTCTACACCAAATTTAAACCACCACCAAATTTAAATAAGTATATTTTAAAACGAAAAATATATAATATACAAATGCTGAGTAAATATTGCAGATTATTATTTATTCTCTAGTGATAGATAATACACTGACATGGACATTTATTACTATTCATGTAAATTCGAGACTACAGGATATATTGAGTGTCCATTACACTTAATACAAATTGGAAACAGTGTTCCACTACATAACACGAACAGAAATCAAATAAAAACACTATTTACACAAAAAAAAAACTCCCATAAACAATAATCAAAGATACCAACCACCTAAAAAATATGCCTCAACGGTTATATTTTTTAAACTAGAAATTATGTTGAATAAGAAGCTATTTAAGTACCCATATGATATCAGTAAATAGTTGAAACACATATAAATTAAGCACGTTTTACGCAAGAGTGCCCAGCGTGGACAAAGTTAGCACCGAAGTAAGTGATATTTTTTGACTTTACAAAATGAAAATATAGAATGCCAACTATATTTAATAAGCCAAAGGCATGCAACGTAAAATGACAGTTTTTTGTCCAAACATAAAAAAATCCGGTCCTTTAAAACAAGTATTCAAACAATTGGAAAATATAAGGGATGTTAAAGATAGAAATAATTTATGCTCCATATCAGTTCTTATATTAGTTTTAAATTGAAAAGTATAGGTTACTTACCAATATCAATACTATATATTATAAAATTGTTATAAAATAATACTGAAAGTTAGGAAGATTTAGGATTTCATTAGTTAGTAAAGCTAAGTGAAGTCATGTAATATAGGGGACAGGTACACGTTTCAATCAATTTTATTAGAAGTAACCTATCCCATTTAAGAAAAAAGCTTATATAGAAGAAAACGTATTTAGACAAGTAATAAGAAAATATATAGACTGTAAATAATATAAATACTATAAGACCTTCATAAGAATACAGAAGCGTGAGGAACAAGCGGTGGTCAAGCCGCGTGCTGTCTAAATTCTAAGCTACTGAATTACCTGTAGTATTAAAATAGACAAATTTACTGTCCCTTATATTTATCTATGTTGGCTGTTTTATCTGCGAACATCGGTTCGTCCTTCAGGAATGTTCCAGAACGTTCCATCACCGGGATGTGTTCTTGATCGTCCCTCCTGTGAACATTGCTGGAAGTACTTGAGCTCTTCGCCTGTTTCTGTTTGCACAGCTTAACTGCAACCGGTGGTTCTTTCGCCACTTTCGGCACAATCTTGGCTGAGCTAGATTTTGTGGCGCTCATTAGTGAACCTGAGATTTTTCGTTCGTAAATCCTTGTCCTGCTCCTGGCTAATTGTGTGTTTATTTGTACTTTGGAGCTGGCATTTGATTTGCTGCTGCCGTTACACGGTACAGAGTAATGGTTCAAATACACGGGTATCTTTGTCTTCACATCACCGCGCAATACTGAAGACGGCAACGCGACCTGGCACTTTGTAACCACCGCTGTAAATAAAATATTCTATCAATATTTTATAATTATTCTATTTATATTTAATTATTCTATTTAATATTTTATAAATATTCTATAAATATTAGTGTTGTGAAATTTTATGTTTTTATCGTAATTAGATTAAGATGGCAACATTAAATAAGTTTTTTAAATATTTTTCGTATAAAACTTATGTTTGTTGATCGTTCAAATCATCCTATGAAACACCTATACAGTATATTACGTCTATAATTAATCCACCAAGAATGCGGTTTGAAATTACAAATACAATTAATGTGTTTCGTAAAAAAAGATATGTAGAATTATTATTGATATTGAAATATTAAAAGTCGTCGTGGCGCAGCGGCTGTGACTGTAACGTGACGGTTGTGGGTTCGATTTCCACTCGAGTAAATAAAATATTTATTTACATTTATATATTCAATTCTTCGTTCTGGTTTCGGGGCAAAGAGCGGCGTTGAGTTTCGCAACTCAACACGCAATGCTTCAGAATTCAGCAGAAAATGGGGGAAGGAGTGTCTTAACACTTGGTTCCCTATGCCCTACCTCCTATGTGCGGGATTTATTATATTATTTATTATTATATTATTATTGAAATAAAAAAAATTACAACTTACATTCAACTGATCCCTTCCCAGTGTGCCTTGCTTTAGTATAAGTAGCGTATTTATTGCTATTTTGCGATTCACTTAGGGAATCCGTCGAGGGTTCCGCTGTACGAGGCCTCGATGACGTTGCAAGACTATCTTGAGACATCGCGTGTGATTTTTTTTCACACACCTGATTGCCAAGTCGACCCTTCCTCAAATTACGAGACTGTATCGGACTTGAGTTACGCGACGATTCGCTCGACGAAACCATTTTGTTGATAAACTTCTTGGTTGGGGATTTCTTTTCTTGTTGTTTGGGCTGACGTGGTTCTAAATATCTTGGTTTTGTGTTTTCAAAGGGGTGAGGGCGGGCTGCCGGTTTATTATTGATGGTGTGATCTTGGGATGTTAATGTTTTAGTTTGGTTAAACTTGGCTCGTTCCTCTTGCGCCTTGGTTGTCCTCACTTTGGGCATATTCGGCTTGTTATTGGAAATCTTCTTGTCTGTCAGTTCAGTAGTACTCGGTGCTTTGTCCCTCACGATGACCACCGGCTTCGGTTTGTACGGAACAAAAGAGTTCCTAACTTTTTCCATATCTAGACTCCGCGTGGCGACTGGATTGATTGTTTTAGGTTTACTTTGGTACGTGCTTTTCGTTTTCCTGTCTTGCAGTGGGCAAGCGGTGAGGGGTATGGCCTGGGGGCCGTACATTATACAGCCCAGTTCCCTCAGCCTTCGTCTTAGGTCTGAGGGTAGATCTTTAAAGGCCTGTGTGCCGACCACGCGTGGGGCTGCTCGTACAAGAGCGCCTTCACACTGTAAACGCCAACTACCAGCGTAGGTATACAATACACTAAAAGGATCAAGTATTGTATTTATTTGATTGTTTATAAGATCGGGAGCCGCGTGATGCCCGGGTATAACTCTGACCAAGGTAGATAGGTAGGCATAGGCACGACAAGTCTCGTCTGGTGGGGCCCATTCTATAGCGGCTGCGAGGCAGTCGTCGAGGGCCTGTTGTGCCGCTTGATTCGTGCTGTCGGATACGCTTGCAAGCATCTCTAGGACAGGGAGAAGGCGAGGTGCGGCATAGTGCGCCGCCGCGTTTACTAATCTACGGCACATACGTGCTACACTTTCTGCCCATCTGCTGTTTTGTAATGATGCCACTAAAAGTATAATTATCTATTAATAAACATAAATTTACATATTTATTATTTTCATAACGTATTTACGTGAACAATAGATAAACATGACCAGATACAATATAATGCCTGGGAAAAATTCCCTATAAAAACCAAATAACCTTAAACAAAGCTAAAGAAACCATATTGATATATTTTTTAAAAAAATAATTACAATGTACAGTGTACTGTTTACTATTACCTGTAATACCACATCCGCAAACGGTGTCTATCAGGTTATCAACAGAAAGATTGACAATGTGTTCCTGATAACATTTGTCGAGTAACTCTTTCGGCAGCGTGGCGAAGGTCTTAGTTGGCCACACTTCGGTAAAATACTTAGTGATCCATCTTAGACATTTGCGATACAAATCATCCAGCCCGTAAACGGACGATAAGGGGAAGCATTCAAGTACACCAGCTGTGCATACTGGACATGGCTGAAAGAATTAAAAATCAAGTATTAAATTACATATATTTAAAATATGATTGTCGTCGCGGAGTCACATACTCTACGTGACTGTATACGCGACGCTTGTGGGTTCGATCCCCACGTAGCAGAATAATTCCAAGTAAATTATTTTCCTATCCATATATAGACAAATCGGATTGAATTCTGCCACTTAAAACGCAATGATAAAAATTGGGCTGAAAGTGGTAGCAGCGTCCTTTGCCTACCCTGCAATGCAGGCAAGTGCGTGAAAGTTATTCTAAAATATGTAATATGCAGTTATAAGATAGGCGATTGTATCACAAATCACAACTACAAATAAAAAAATAAATAATAATATACAACAATATGATTTAAAATGTTTGATTTATTTACCCGGTGAAAATAGTGGCAATATTTTGCCTTCAGAGTGAACATGATAGCTTCTTTCAGGCCCTCAAGTCCCAACATGTCGGCAATCGTTGATAACTCCAGAATGCTTACTGAATCAGGAATAGTCGACAGACCAGAGTATATGTGACACAGGGCGAAATGCACTACGTTGAAGGAGAAACTAAAATAACAATTTTATTCACACTTAATTTAACTTATTTTTTATGTATTTCTCTTTTATTTTCCTGTAACATCATTGAAAACATGTAATATTTATAAAATTAGGCGAAAAGCGAAATAGTGTTTTATAAACAAGTTCCTTCTATCTACCTTTCTATGCAATAAAAATAAAATCAATTTATGTTACAATACCCATAGCTAAAACTGTATGTGTTTAATAAATTATTTATAGAAAGAACATAAGAGAAGGATTTATATCATTAAATAAATAAATGTGTGTCAATAAAGGCACAATTCCATAAGAAATAATACTTACGGCGGTAAAACGATAACGTTACCAGCGCTTTCGACCCATCCACCGCTCAATATACCAGCAAAGTATTGGCATCTGAAAACAAACGGGTAACAAAAAGGTGTCAAAATTTAATATTTATATATGTCGGAGAGTATGAATATGAATCAAGTTGTTTGACTTAGGTGTACTCAGAGGAAAAAAAGTGAGGACTTCACTTCTCATTTGAGTGGCATACTGGACGGTTGTAGTGAGTTCGAGTATAGACGAAGACCTAACGAGCCTGGACCACCATGTAATGTGTCGAAATTAAATGGGTCAACAGCGTGAAACTTAATAATTAAAATTACCTTGAGGACAATATACATTTATGTGCCTTTATGCGTTTACCGGAAACCTCCACTATTACATCTGGCGCTATTTCTTCTAGAAACATTCGAAGCAAGTCTTGGCCCAGCCGAGACTGACAATTGCCTATCAAGCTCGATGTTTGGCTCGTTTCTTCGGTGGTGCTGTTTTCTACAAAAATAATATTTTATTAAAACAAAAGTAAGCCAAAAATCCAAATATTTTTTTTATAAAATCTTACCTATAACGGAACGACACATGCTACTCTGAACGCTACTAATTTCAGACACATCTGAAACTTGGTCTTCTATCTCTCCCACACTGGCAGGAGCGCCCGGCCTCAGCGGCGACCGCGTCCTGCCCGAGAGCGATATCGGCATGCTCTTGCTAAATTCATTCTTTAAATGAGGAAACAATCTATTCAAGCTCAACGCGTTCTCTGAATGAAATGAACTGATAACTGCGCTAGATCTCAAAGTTGACGCCATATTTTGTTCTGACCAATTGTTATCGGGAATCGATCTTGTCATTCTCGAGTCGAAACTTTCTCTTTCAAATATGTCTGACTTTTGAATGGGTTTGTCTAAGTCTGAGAGCTTCACGAACAAATCTGATTGTTCATTAGGTGCTTCTTCGTGAATGACTGCAGATACGTTCGGTATAAAGCTTTTGTCTCCATTGCGCCGGTGGTTTTTTTCATTTTTCACGATCTCTAAATCACTTGATGTTTTCGATTTTTGAGGAATTGCATCTGGGATGGCTATTATTTCAGATATGCTTATGTTTGGATCATTGCATAGCAATTCATATCTCTTGAACGTTTCTGAACTGGTATTCTGTGAGTCTTGTAGGCACGAGTTTGTTATGGGATTCTTATCGTTACATGAATTTTTACTCATCTTGGAACTTTTTGTCTTATTGTCATTAGGTTGTTTTTTAACATTAAGTGAGGATGATAATCTTAACGGCATTTCTTTCAATGTAGATTTTTCTCCTAAATCAATGTACATGGAGAAAATATTTTTCTTTTCATTTGCGTTTTCATTATTATTAGGTTTCTCCGGTGGTAGTGGATCAGGCAAAGTTGACAAGTCAATGTAAAACTTGTGACCAGATTTTTCACTACTATCAGAATCTACAGAACTTCGGCTTTTATTACAAATCTCGGTACTGCCATGCTTTGTTTCATTTTTTAATGTTTCACATGCTCTGTCACTAGGCTTTTTAGTATTGAAGCTATGAGAGGAGGAAGTGGATATTCCTTTGTCTACAACTTTGGAGTTGCATAACATATCCACTACCCAAGCTGACCCCGACATTAGTTTGTCGGATTTAGGTAAACTGTTACACTCTTCATTCAGACAAACACCGGTCACTATTGGTATATTTTCCACTTTTCTACGCACTGACGGACTATTATTTTGAGTTCCTACTTTAGAAGTATGGATATCTTCGATTGAAGCTCCACCGGAGACTATAGGAGATGATTCATTGAATCTGCTTGACCTGAAATTGGTAAGACTTTCTCTACTTTTAACAATTGTGTCACTTTCACTTTCTTCAGATTCATACTGCTTCAGCGAAGATGCTTTTAATGACATTATTGAGTTATGTGGTGTCGTTCCCATATATACAGTACTAGTAGAAAGTGAAGCTGATTTTTCAGTTTGCAAATTAGGCAAACATTTTGTACCAATGTTTTCTTTACTTTCATTTATGTCGTTTGTACTTAATGAATCTTCTGTTATGGGAGTCATTTCAAAAATAGTAGGAGACATATCTTTTTGTATGGAATTTGGTTCTTTATTATCTGGTTGTTCTAGCGAATCATCATTGTCGTTACTCTCAGACCAGTCACCCGGGCTGACATCGGCTCTGTTCACTGTAGAACATGGCACTGGCTTGCTAGGAACGTGTACTTTGTCTTTAACCTTATTGCCCTGATCAGATGGTTCCTGTATATTTACAGACAGCTGATCTTCGTCGGCTAGACTTGCTGCATCGATAAAACAAGGCGTGGTCTTTGCTGTAGACTTTTCATAACTTTGATAGTCTGACATGATAGGAGTTTTATCTTTATCTAATATGGCATCAAATTGATTGACAAACTGACGTTCGTTGTGGATAAATTTGTCACAAATTTCCTTGTCGTTTATTCTAGGCGGAAACACTGACTCCCAAGATCCGGTTTCGGAAGAGACTGAAGAAGATTCTAATATTACAATTTCTTCGTTTTGTCGCTGTTTTTCTTCTTTGGAAGACTTTCCATAAACAGTGTCGCCTGACCTTGATTGAGATTTAGAAGTCTCTTTATAGGCGGTGAAATCGGTATCTTGATAAGCGTTGCTTAAGGAGGATGTCCCAGTTCGACAAATAGGACGTTTAATCTTTTGAACTTGGTTTTGATCACTTTCTGGGCTGGATGTGGATTCCTGGGAATGGTTTGTATCTTCTATTGTGAGATCATGCAGAGTACTCTCAGTTAGTGATAAATCTGCTAATGTGACATCTTTATGACTACTGATACTTTCCAATAAACCAGTGTTTTCCAAACCTGAATCGGAAGAAGTGAAAATATTTTCCATTTTAATGCTATTTTCGCCAGCATTTAATTGAGGCAAACAGCCAGAGGACCCTAACGCTGGGGAGCAAGCGTATGCGGCGGATAAGTAATCGGAGGAAGAACTAGGATCGTCGGTTATTAAGCTATCAGGTGAATACGCCGGATCTAATATTCTTTCGGTTAAACATTCATTTACAATGACTTTGTTGGAATCTAGATTCTTAGAAAATTCAAAAGGTTTGGTGCATACATTATACTTTACCCCTTTATCAATTTGTTTGCCATTCACTAAGGGCTCTTGTTCTAATGGTAATTTCTTACAAATATCACAATTATTGGAATGTTTAATTGCTTTGGATGAATGACTAGATATAAGAGATAAAGATGTGGGTTTATTTCGTTGCAAATTCTTACTTAAATCTCTATCTTGCGATTTTATGATAGTATGAAATGCATCTGATAAAGCATCTTGCTCATTGAGTTCTTGTTCTAATAAATTACCATCAATGTGGACTAGCGCATAATACTCCTTGGTTAATTCAGTACTTGGACTAAGACACGAAATTTCTTGAAGTGGTTTTTCTTTATAAGGACTGGGACAATTTGGAGTTAAAAATACATCAATGTCTTCTATTTCATCTTTTATTTTTTTGTGTTCTGACAAATTGTTAGTGGTGTTTGTAAATATATTACTTTTAAGAAATATCAATATTTCTTTTTCTTGTGTTGTTATGTCGCATTCAGTGTATGCATCGCTGTAAAAAAAATTTAATTGTTTTAAAAATTTAATTGACTGAAAATTTCAAATGCTGTATTAATGATTTTCATTAATAATTTTGATTTAATTCATCAAACTGCACACCCATGTGTCAATAATATTACCCTAGAGTATATTTATCATGCAAGCTATTTAAATGATTAATTATGATAGTGACATACATACTTATTATACAGAATGAGTTTAACGTTTTACCTTACAAATGAATATATTTCATCAAATGTTTCCCTTCCAATGTTGACATGCAAAATAGCATCAAGCTTCCTATAAAATTTATTTGTACGTGCCTTTAGTATACAAGTATGTGTTAGTATTTTTAATTTTCCACACACAACTTCCAAATCCGAATATATAGATTCATCAAATATTCTGTAAGCAAAAAGATCTATTCTACTATTACTTTTGCCCATATGAAATTTACATATAATTAAGTGTAAATAGGCAGTGTCTGACTTAAATTATTCCCACTGATTATTGACTGTTAGAAGATTAGTAACTATTTACCTAGAAGTGCTATGGCATTGTTTACTTTATCTATAGTTTATGGTTTAAAATACCTTGCTACATCCTCTTCAAGTTGTCGTTGGAGATAGAGTTCCAATTTGGAAGCTTCATCTGATGTTGCAGAGTCACTAGTCGACACCGGCTTAACCCTCGGGTCCGGCATTAAGCATTTCTTAAACCTAGTTACAAAATAATAAAAAATATTTTAGGTGTTATAAATAAATTCATGGATGAATGAAAACAATATTCCTATAGCTTCCTAGGGAGACAGGAGAACCAAAATTTAAGACATTCAAAGAGAGTTGAATCAGAGCAGAGAATTAAATATCACTCTATAATATAAAGAATCTACAAATATTAAGTTTACAATCAATTGCTGTGCCACATTAACCTCAAACTTCTACAGTATTATAAAGACATTTATTTTCTCAAAAGATTTACATATAAATCACTTACAGAGAAAATTACAAAATATTAAGTACAAAAAATATATATCGAAATTACTATTTAAATATATAAATTACTATATAATATAAATTTACAATAACATGATAATATCACCTCAATGCAAACAAGTATGAATATTTTGTGATGCATGTGGGTAGTGTGAGAAATTAATAGTTAAAAAATTATAGCAAATGTATGATGTAATGCTACTAAGGCAGGTGACACATTAAATCTTTTAACTGGTATTTTTAAAATTTCTAGCTATGTTTTTTCTATTAAAGTTTATGTTAATGTATATTATACTTTAAAATTGTTGAAAAAATACAAAAAGATACCAAGACTATTTTCTTTTTACTATTTCTTTATAAAGTTGTGTAATTGGTGTGATTCTATAAATAAATCATAATCTCAAGATAGAATCTTACAAGAAACACTAATTATTTATATATTAAATCATCACAATACATTCAAATGCAAAACATGTTTCTATTGTCTACTGTTAATACATATATGACATCATGCACTACCATCACTTGTATCATGGTGTTATAAAACATACTAATAAAATATCTTCAACTTTCCTATTTAATTTATATCACATATACTTAATTTAATATTGAATTATTTATTGTAAATATTAATATTTATTTTTAACTACCTGCCCGCCCGTGGCGTTGCCCGCTTGAACTACATGATTATTCATTTAAAACACAGAATTGACTGACAATTATAATGACTTCTAATATATTTTTTTAGACATTTTCGTAATTTCTATAAGGAATATTGATACTATTATCCTAAAACTACATATAACTAACTATTTAAACACTAATATACAACGATTTTGCAATAAAATTACGGGTTATCACGATCAAATCTCACTACACGTGTGTCAACCAGTACATAAGCCAACGAAAAAAAATAAAAAGAAATATCTTATATTATGATAAGAACAAACAATAAAATTGCTCGTGACATACCAAAAGGATTCCAATTAGTACAGCAATTCTTGACATAAAAATGTATAGATTATTTTAAGTGCAACTGATGAATAAAAAAAAACACTACCACTTAAAAAATATTTGTTGTTGTATTAAATTAATTACTATTTATATTTTATTAGGTTTAATAATTAATTGTTATGTTAACGCGTAGAAATCTCCTCTATACAACTACCGATCGATTGTCACTACCGCCATTGTCACAGCCGGTGTTTATGATTTATCTACATTCCAATTTCCACCATGAAGACATATGCTTAAAATAAATCCGATGAAAAGCGGTATAGTTTAAAGGTGATATTATTGAAAAATATTGAAGATTTATTACCTTACCTTTGAAAAATTTAAAACGAAAACATTTGTTAAGTCATATACGACGAGACCATATTTTTTCTCTTTCTCGTAACATTTGCGCCGGCGTACTTCATCATTAAGGAAATTGAATGATGTAATGACTAAAATAAAAAAAAACGTTAAAATAATATAATTTGTTTTCAAATAAAATAGGATACTTTTAAATTTGTATTATGATATATAGCTAAAAATAAATATGAGTACAGTAACAAATTTGTGCAAAAACTTAATTTAAAAATTAATTAAAATATATAATTTTAATTATTTTTTAAATTACGTTTAATGATAAAAGTGTATGGTATATGTAATGATTACTGACTAAATTCCATTTAAGGTAAAAATAGAATAAAAATTAGATTATCTTATTTAGTTGAGTTTTATTATGCCCTTTTATATCCCCACATTATTATATATTTTATCTGGAATCACAATGCTGCAATTATAAAATATATCTTTTAAAAACGATGAGCTCTTCACAATAGGTATGCCCAATGATCATAGATTTTCGATAATCATCGATGCTAGCAGACAAAATATCGATGTTTTAACATCGATGTTGCATTATTGAAAATATCGTAACATCGATATTGCAATAAATAAAACATCGTAACTTCGATGTCAGTAGGAACACATTATCGAAATTTAGTCGCGTACACGTCATATTCGACCAAAATTAACGAATCCTTCCACACACAGTATTTTTATTAAATTCTGAACACCACGACTCACCACAGAGTAGTTTTCTACCTAGTCTGTGGTCAATGCTGGTGCAGCCAACAGCAGCCAACCCGGTGTCGTTTTATTATTTGGGCTCTATTACTATTACTAAAACCTAAAACTAAAACAATCGATGTTGTTCTTTCGATTTTTATCGAACATCGAAGTCAACATCGATGTTTTTCTAACATCGGGCATCCTTACTCCACAACCCCATAGATGGCGTGTTCCATCTTGTCAAACAGTTTTTATGTATTTATAATCTATATTTTTAGGATAGGCCTTCTGTCAGCGCAATTTTATCTACTTCTATTACTGTCAGATCTTTCATCTGTTCCCAAAATGCACAATAATTTTTGGTGCCCTATATTTCGTTTTATTGTAAAGCTGGATCTTGAATTTTGAACATAATGCAAAGTTTTATGTAATTCAGAAAACGGAGAATAAAGTAAATTTGAATTAGACGTGAAAAGTTTACTAGTTTATTATATAATTGTTTTAGTAAATAATCCCTATTATGATAGGAACGTTATAATTTATAATCGAAGCTTAAAAATTTATTATTGTTTTTATTTGTCTTGATTAAGTAATGCAAATATGGATCATTCAACTCAGAGTTGGGACCCTGGTACGTTTGTATACATTTTAGTTCATTTTATTAAATGTACGATGAAATACTCCAAATACAGATTGATGTATTAAGAAATATTTTGATAGTATTTATATGTTTTAATATATTTTAGCACTGATGCGATTGTTAACCTCCTTGAAAGAAGTGCAGTCAGGTGGAGAGGATGTTGCTTTTTTGAGTGAACTTCTCCAGTCTAAACAGCTTCATGCCCTTGTTCAAGTACATAATAAAATTGTGGCAGCACAATGCAAAGATGATAAATTTTATCCATTGTTGTCTAATGCTATGCAAGTTACTTTGGAAGTGCTCCAACAATTTAGTGAGATTGTGACAAACTCTAGTGAATTTGAAGAATTATTGAAATTATTACAAAAACCTCATTTTCAGGTGAGTATATTACTTCTATATGTACATGTAATGGTGTACAAGTATGCTTTGGCCGCCATTTTCAACTCATAGTATATTCCATCATAAGCTACAATATTAACCATCTTTTGGGCAATGCAAAAAACTGGTCATCTTTTAAGGCAATCTATCTAGACTTGAATTACTTGGAATTATTATTTGGCAAGAGAGAATGTTGTTTATTAAATTTTTAAAAACATTACCCGATGCCCTCGCTACTTTCACATTTATGTATATTTCTAAAAAGTATTCTTCTTTTCTAAGTGTGTAATAACATTTCAAAAATGTTAGGAAAGTATAAGATATTTATCATATTGTCTCCTACAACTAGGCAATACTGTGCACTCACGACGCAGTAGCACAAAAGGACTATTACCCTCACTTACCCGATGTACCTTTGGATGCTGACGACGAAGAAGAAACTGTTAAAATTGTTCAACTTGTTAAAAGTGATGAACCACTGGTATGTGTTAATAAATACATCTACAAACAAATAGTACTGTAAAAAGTACATCTTCATTTAGAAATAGCAGCTATTATTAAATATATTTAAATATAAATAGGAATATATGTATTTCATTGTTATGTATTTAAGTAATATTAAATAACTTAGCTTATGTCCATGAATAATTTAATAGAATTAACATTTTTATTTATTTATATATACATGTTATTTAAATTGCTTATTTACTATAATGAAGGGTATGTTTTAGTAATATATTTTTTTTGAAAGGGTGGAGCTCAGAGTGCAGAGCCTATAGTGGTAAGTCTACATACTGAATACTAGTTCAAAAATGATGTGCTTATTTTTCTTTCTGTTTCTGTTTTATATTATATACCCTATTTATAAAATTACACTTTTTTTCTGTATTGTATTCTGTAAAAATAAATTATTTTTTAGTGTAATCTAAGTATCTAATCTGTACTCTACTCCGACTAGAAAAGTGATGGTTGTGTATCCTATTTCCATTTGGGGGAATGAGCAGAGCATAGGAAATGGAATGTCTTAACACAAGGTTCCCTCTGCCTACCCCATCATATACAGGTTATAGAGTGAAGCTGAAATAAAAACTAATTTAATTTCATACCTAAATAAATAAAATAAATAAAATGTAAATATATAAAATGTATAAAAAAATAATGGTTAGAATACAATGCAGTTATCCTTTTATTATTTATCCAAATTATAAACTCTATTTATTAGCTGCTATCTCTAGATGTTTTTGTAATATGTATTGCAATATTTTACCCCCTTCATTTCTTTTCATAAATTTGATCTTTTTTTTTAATAATATTTTTTTAATACTTTATTTTATTGCAATGCAAAATTCTATGTTTTAATATTATTTTGTTATTGTACTGTATTTTAGTAAGTATTTTTTTTAATTCTTTTTTTTAATTATTATTTTTCAGCTTGTTGCTTATAAGTTGACATTTAAACTTTTTGACAAATATCTGTAAATATTACATTCAAATGTAAACGTAAGTTACAGAGGTCGTCGTAACGCACAGCGTCCGACTATAAGCGCGACGGTTGTGTGTTTGATTTCCACTCAGGGAAGCAAGTTATTTCCATTTCCTCACTTTGGTTCGCTTCGTTCGTTTCGCTCAACACGTGAAAAATTTGAGCAGAGAATGGGGTGCAGTATCTTAACATTGGGTTCCCTCTGTTAATCTTGTTATAAACATAGTTATTTACGTCCGCCACTCGTCACTTTTTTTCATAACAATTTTTTTCTATGAGTAATTTAGCTTGAGCGGGTTTTAGGGTGCCACTATAAAAACAGACGAGGAGACGGGGAAGATTGTCATTGCCAGAGTAATGCACGGTGGTGCAGCTGACAGATCCGGTCTCATTCACGCCGGTGACGAAGTCATAGAGGTCAATGGTATTAGTGTGGAAAATAAATCTCCTGCTGATGTTTTATCTATTCTGGTAAGTTTTTTCATCACATATTAGAATAAAGTAGTAGGTAAGTAAAGCTAACCTGTTATTTTTGTACATAATATCCATGGGACACGAGCGCGTGTAGTTCTGCCACTCAACAGTGCCCCCTGGATTCAGAGTAAAGTGGAGAACGAAAATGTCTTAATGGGAACGGAGGGTCCTAACACTAGGTTCCCAGGTCCCATCTGTCTACCCTACTATGTGCGGCATACATCGTGAAGTTAAAAACATATATCTAAATATATTTATATTGTAACTAATAAGGTAGGGGTAGACCTCGGTTGACCTTCGAAAACACAGTATCAAAGATACTAGAGGAAGGTCACGTAAAAAGCATGAGGACCTCCCGGAAAGCATGTAAGAAGAGGTTGATGACAGTGGACGAGGCAAAAGAGCTATGTAGAGACAGTTCTCTCTGACTACCCCGCTAGGGATAAAGCGTGAAGTTAAGTTAGGTAACTAACAAAATAATAGTTATTTGTAGTATTGTACATGTACTTTTTAATTCAGTGGGCATTGGGTAAGGCACGTTTCAAATGCGGCACGATAGCGTCCAACATATAATTAATTTAATTACTGTATTTATTAAATTCATATTCATCATTTGTAACTAAGCCGATGTGGAGAATCAATAATTTATTATCTGTACATGTGAAACTCGATACTCCATTATTATAATGTTTTTCTTTTCGTATTTAATGCAATTGCAACTCTACCGGCTTACTGTCCATTAAACCTTAAATTACTAAATACGTAATTTAATGGGGCACGGGCCCACCCTAGAAAAGTCTGGTGGTGGTGGAAAAATGAGGTGGTCCTCATAAATTTTACTAACTAAAAGTATGTCCTGTAAATTAAAAAAACAACGTTTTTACGAACATATCTGTCCAAAGCTAACAAGGGATAAAAAGCTGTTCCTTCCCATGAAACAGGGAAGGAACTTTAAACAGCCTAGACAAACTATCCAAGACATGATGTTTAATACAGTGCAGGACTTTTTAAAAAACTTAAACATTTTTATTGATTGTAGTCTATAAATTGATTTTTTTATTTAGAAAAAATCGCTTTTTAGTTAAAATTTGTGATTAATTATTAAATTAAATTGTAATTCATATAATTCAACGTTGATATTGCTAAAAAGCCTTGGCTTATACTAATGTTTCACATATAAATGTATTCTCGCTCGTGTTTTGAAATATTTATCACGTCAGTGTTATATGCTGGCTGCCGTATCGTACACAGTTAGTACTTTAGAGACTCTGCTATTACTGTCTAAATAATTGAAAAGGAAAAAACACAATGAATTACGTCGTCGGCAGGTGTCTATGTTATCTTTATTTAGTCTATGTTATCTTTAGTTAATTAATCACAAAATTATTTTGTGAATTGTAAAATCACTCGAAATTTTTTTTTTCTTATATTTCACATCCATATTATGTGTTTGGCAATGAATTCTCCACATTCCGCCCATTTTGAAAGATGAAAATCTAGATGAAATTTGAAAGATGGAAATGTTGAATGCATATACTAGAGCATATAATATAACCATAGGCGGCTGTGTGTTCGATCCACACTCGGAGGATAGATTGTTATTTATTAATATTTTCATTTCGGTGGAAAGTAGGACACGGATTAACATTAAGTTCCTTCTAACTGTACTGCTATATGCGGGATACAGCGTGAAGCTTATTAATAAATAAATAAATCACCCCGCATACCAGACCTGATACCAGAGCGAAGAAACGGAAATATAAATTTAAGTAAATATTTCGTTCCCTCGAGTATGGATTGAACCCACAAGCATCGCGTTACAGTCGACACCCCCCCTGCATTGGTGCCCCACTGGGTGCCCCTGCACCAAGTCGGCCTCGACGAACGGCGACGGCGAATCTTATTAATGACTAGCGGACGCGCGCAGCTTCGCTTGCTTATTTATGGGGTGAATTCTAATAAATCACGAAACATGTGTTCAATGAAATATTTTTAAGAGTCTAAAAGAGTCAGTGGTTTAAGAGTCGGTGGCGATTTAAAGATTTTTCCATACCAGCTTTCAATCCCTTATTTGCACCCTTAGGGGGTGAATTCGAAAACCATGAAACACATTTTCAATCAAATATTTTTATGAGTCTAAATTTCAAATTTTAAAAAATCGGTGCCGATTTAAAAAAAATTTCATACAAACTTTAAACCCCTATTTCACCTCTTTAGGGTTAAATTTTTCCCCTTAGTGGGTGTCCAGATTACGAAAGTAAACATTTGTCCAAATTTCACGTTTCTACGCACAGTGGTTACGGCTGTACGCGCGTCTTACCTCAGCCGGTGAGGCCTAGTCCTTTTATATATGTATATAGATTAATAAATGTTCAATATTTATTTTTAGCAAAGTTCAGAAGGGACCATAACATTTAAATTGGTGCCGTCGTTTGGGAAAGGCGGTTCAAGAGAAAGCAAAGTGAGAGTGAGAGCTCTCTTCAATTATAATTCCTCGGAGGATCCTTACATACCGTGCAAAGAGGCCGGTCTCAACTTTATGAAGGGGGACATTCTACATATCGTATCTCAAGACGATGCTTATTGGTAAGTCTATATTTTATGAATCGTAACTGTATTTATGTCTATAATATTTACCTATTTGTTAGTATTTCTATTTTAGTACATTAATTTATTAAATGGAATAATTTTATCCAATTTATATAAAAATCTTTTCAATTTCACTCATGTTTAAAAATTTGAGAGATGTTGATACAACTTCTACGAAATACGCTCAGCATATTCCGCTGTTCTTTCTCTAAGCCAACGAGAGAGAGACCTATAAAAGATAAATATATTTTTTTACATAAAGAATCTAACTCGTTAAAGTGACCTTACATATCCCACGTATGTTCCTTTATAATTCTGTGTATTATCAATCGTACTTACATGATAATATATTGCAATTCTACTTATCGGCCGACGTGTCTTTGAGCTCGACTAGCTATGCGCTATCAGTTTCAAACTGCAGTGCCTAGTGTACGCCTTGCTACATTTCCTTCCTGTTTCGTGGAAAGGTCACTTCATATCAGATAGTTAAAGAAATATGCACATACGTACGAATTAAATAGGTAGTTCTTAGTTTGGGTATACCAGTAATGTAATAATTATTTCATTAGACTTCGAATTTTCATAAGGTTAATACTAGCAACCCGCTCGCTGCTTTGTCTCCTTGAACTACACAATTATTTATTTGCTTATCTGAAATACTTTCGTGATCTAATAACATTATTATTTTAAAAGCAATATCTAGGTATACAGTGAAAACTATATTTTAGGCCAATTCCACAAAACAATTATATCGCACTAATTTTGTTCAACTAATATTGCTATATATTTTTAAGTTATGAACTGATTGAAATTAAACCAACACTAAATGTTAGGGGAATTTCCAGAAGACAATAGTGGAAACATTAAAATCGGTGAAGCCATTTATGAGCTAATTTGCTAATAATAAATTATAGTGTTAGATAAATTTCGATAGTATATTACTCACTTTCCAAAAATAATACATGGATATTGGCCGAAGAGATTAGCTATAATATAAAAAGCTAACAAATATTTGAAGGTCTAAAGCATTACACTTTCTGTTTAACTTTGCGGCACCCACTAATTATTACGTGAACCTCGTGTTCACCAAGCTTGACGTGACATTATGGTCTATTTTTACTGAGTATAAAATTCCCTTTGTACGTACGGCCTGTCGATATCGTCTAATGTGCTGTGGTAGACGCGATTTTCTCCGTTCAATCACCTTTTTTTTTTAGATTATATCCCTACATGTAAAACTAGGCCAGTCGTGACAAAGCGTAGACTATAAACGCGAGCGGTCGTGGATACGATTCCCACTCGAGGTTATGAAATATTTACTATTTTCATTTCCTCGTTTCAAGGTTAAGCGGAAAGTGGACAGAGTGTCTAAACACTCGGTTCCCTCTGTCTACCCAGCTGTCTGCGGGATATAGCGTGAAAGTAAAAAAAAATTAAATCTAGATCATCTAATGATTTTGGCTACGCCTGCTTGAAATATAAGAATATTAATTAAATATATTTATGAAATTATTTTCAGTTTTCAACTATATATTAATTTTTAATAATCAAAAAGAATAATAAGTAGAGACATATTAGAAAAAATATATGAGCTATTGAAATGAACCAACAAAAGGAGTAAAAAAGTTTTCCGTACGTGCGTACATAGATATCGACTCTATGAAATAACTAAACGTTTCTCTACATTAAATAGGATAATTTTTCCGAGCAATAAAATAAGAAGAGAACCAAAGTGTAGTTTGAATTAATTATAAACAGTAAATAATTTCATAAAATTAACAATAGTTCGAAAATGTATGAAAATTTATAAAACCGTCAACATCATCTGCCCGTTAGCGTCGGTCATACTCATACTATGCCGCCCGAAGGCTAGGTTATTTCAAATCATCATCATCTCCTTAATTATTTATTATAATATTATTCAGTAAACTATAATTTCAATCTAGATAAAATGTTAAGAGTGACTTATTATATTTATTTTCATAAGGATGAATATCAAAATGTCGCGGTAACGGTCGCGTAGCGACTACGGTTGTTATTAACATGGCGGAATAAATTGCATGTCAAATTAGAAATAAGTATTTTAATATTTTAGTTTATATGTGTAATGTAATGTTATATAGCCTATAGCACTTCTGAAGAATGCAGCTTTCATACAAAACAAAAACAAAGTAAATCGGACCATTACATCCAGAGATCTTAGCGTTCAAACAAACAAACAAACTCTTCTGCTATATTATATTAGTAAAGATTATGTAACTTTAGTAGACCTTACACTAAAAATAAAAGAGAAGAAAAACAAACAATAAAAATATTATAATATTAAAATTTTTATTAGGATAAAATTTAACTCTATTTTGCCTAAAAGCTCTATCATCTAAAACTGGGCCAGTCCAAACGCTGTATAGAACTTGTACGATGCTTAGTATATGAATGAGGAATAGCAAATATTTCTGCTCTATTTAGCATTGTCGGTGAAACACAGGCTAAATGAGTTTTGGCTTTAAATACCTCACCTAGAAAACATCAATAGAATATAATTATAAGAATATAATTATATTCTGCACTAGCGTCCCGCCAGCTTAAACTTAGCGTTATATTATTATAGCCAAATTATACATTTTTTTTACATAAATTGTAGCCTATGTGTTTTTCTATTACATAAGATATATTATTGTAAAGTTTCATCGAAATCTGTTCTGTAGTTTTTGCCCGAAAGAGGAACAAATACCGAAAGCTTATAAACTTTCACATTTATAATATAGGTAAGTTTGAGATATATTGAATAAATCAAACAGCATAAAATGTTGAAAGAAGTTAATGAAATAATTTGCTATATTGATGATACATCTTAACTAAGAAATACGTATTTACCTCTGGGGTTACACGGGGTGGTGGGCGGCTGCAATCACTTACCTTAGGTGGTGACCCGTACGCTCGTTTTTTTAATTAATTAATATTTATTAATATTCTGATTTCCTTGCTCCGGCACCAAGGCAAACGCCCAGCGTTGAGTCCGTCACTCAATCTCGAAAAATTTGGCGGCAAGTGGGTGTCTAAACACTAGGTTCCCTTTGCCTACCCATTTTTATGCGGGACACAGCGTGAAGCCGATTACTCTGTGTGCCAAAGAAAAGTTTCCTTATAATGTGTAAGGAAATGTTGTCCAATATGTATCACGTCGTCATGGCTTATAACAATAAAAAATATTGCGGAGTTTTATATTTTTTAAATATTTTAATGATGACATTGTAACTTAATACATTCAGATCCTCGCAAATCCAATCATACTCCGATTTGTAGATTTGTAAACTTTCAATTGAGTTTTTACTCGACAAGTGTTATCTGTCTATGTTTTAAGTAAATCAAATATACATATATAAGAAAACTTTCAATCTACTATGTTTCAGGGTTTTATAAGTAGCATTTAGAAAAAAATATAAAACGTAAAATTTATTTTAAAAGCATATCTATGTCGTGTATGTGTTAAAATGAAATCTAAATAAGTAGCTAGCCAGGCTACTCTCGCCTCAATTAGGTCTCATTTTGTTCGGTTCGCTTAGTTTTATTACTCCATGCACTGCGTCAGTGTAGAGTGTACAGTACACTGGGGGATGAAAAATCCTAGTAAATACGAAAATAGTTTTAACATTTGGATTATTTATAAGAATTGCTTCAATACTAATAATAATTTTCGAATTATTAATAAATTTCAACTATTAAAATTCAGACGAGTATGTTTGACAAAGGCTCTAGTCCCAGTTCAAAGACCATATCCATTTGAGTCGTTTGTATACGGAAAAATAAATAAAAGTCTAATACAGGTGACTCGATACAGATTTCATTTCCTGAGGATGTTGAAAGGGATGTTCCTAGTTTCTAGTAATATGCTCTATATGAAATCTTTAGCTTGCCGCTAGGTAAAAGAAGTAAAAATGTATATTTTAATTTGAATACTTTTAAAGATTTTTACAGTAAAAGAACTAAGTAACTATGTTACTTTTTTTGCATATTTCGAAAGAACTCGTCTATTTTGTTAGTATCTGCAAGGCTTTCGGGGGAAATTACGAGTACAGCAATAGGTATAGCAAAAGCTTTTAAGAATTGTAATCGGATCAACGTTTGCGGCACTGTTACTTATGGCTGTATAGAAATAGTCTTTAACACAGTATAGATATAGTGTTTGTTATAACCACATTAAGGCACTACTACTTCGAATCTCGGCTATGGTGATGGTGGTGATAACTTCTATTAATTAATATTTTTTGTGGTCCTCTTAACATGATTTTATTATCTTCATCTTTATCTATATATGTATTAGACAATTGGAAAAAGTCTTATTTTTTTAAGTTGCATTTTTTTTTCGTATTGAATGACTTCACTTAACCCCGTGCTTTGCCTCGTTACCAAAGACGAGAAAATGAAAGTATTAAATATTTAATTTCCACGAGTAGAGATAGAACCCACAACCTGTCGCCACGGTGGGCCTCCTTGTAATAATAAGCTTTAAGTTTATTACATAAATAAAATATTAAGTATATAATAAAAAGAAATATCGTATCATATATAACTTGTCAATTAAATATGATATACTAAAGAACATTACATTTTATAGCCTGAAGACGTGCTGCCTGTAATAACTGTAGGAAATATGTAATAGAAATGTGTATTATAGTTTACCACGAGATATACTGATAAGAGATTTATAACTGTGGTGCAGTGGAACAGTCTGAATGCAGAAACGATGGCTTTGGGTTTGATATTCATTCTGTTGTTATCATTTCTACGTTCTGGTAAAGAAAGCGCATGTGATGACATTTAAAAGTTGAGTGTAAAACAGGGAACCTACAATGCTATACGTGAGGAAGGTACTACCACGATCCATCCATACCTATATTATAATTCGAAAGTAACTCTGTCTGTCTGCCCGTCTTTTACGCAATCAGGGCCAAACCGCTAGTTTAATTGTGATAAAATACTCATATAGAGAGATACTTGAAGGTCTCGGGATGAACATAGGATACTTTCTTTTCTCATATTTGTAATATTTTCTATATATACCAATATATTAAAATACTTATTAATTTGACATGCAATTTATTCCGCCATGTTAATAGCAACCGCCGTTGCTAAGCAACGATTTGCAAAGTTTGTTGGTAGAAAACGTCACCCAAAATGAGCTTGCTTAACGCAACTCTCTATTGAAAATTGAAAATAATTTCATAAATATATTTAATTAATATTCGTATAGTTCGAGCGGGCGTAGCCGCGTTCGGGTCCACTAGTATATTATATAAGTATACATAGAATGGTTCCGTGACTTGTTATTTCACGAATTGTTGAGATAGAATTAATAAAAATATTTAATATTATAATATCTTATAGTTACAGTAATTTTGTGTGTTTATTTTTTATTGCAAATTCTCGTACTTTAATTGATACTCGTGTTTTTTTAAATATGAAATAGTGATGGGTGGCACAAAAGTGTGCCTTTAACTCGACGGTTCGATCCCCACTCGGGGAAGTGAAATTATATTTACGTATATATTTCCATTTCTTCGCTCTGGTGTCGAGCCTATCCTGCTGTGTGCGGTATACAGTGTGAAGCTGATTTAATTTAATTTTTAAAATAATGATGGGTTCAAAAAATATATTACGACCATATATATATATATGTATGGGTATATATTGAACGGTTCCATGACTTGTTATTTCAGGTGGCAGGCGCGACGTGAGGGCGATCGTGTGATGAGGGCCGGGCTAATTCCTTCGAGGGCTCTACAAGAGGGTCGTATCATTCACGAACGTCAGGCTGATCCACAAACAATGGATGGTAGGTATATTCGTCTTAAGTACGGCTGCTCAGTGATAAGAAACGACAATGAGAAAAATGTACCTATAAAATTGTACTTTTTCTACGGTACGGTAAAAGTTTACCAATATTAATATTTCAAAGTAATATATTTTTTAGAAGTTTGTAGAAGTAATCTTAACATAAAAATAAACGAGTTTTTTTAGCGTCAAGCTGTATCCCGTACACGGCAGATGTAGGTTACTTAAATGTTAATACACTCCGTTCCCCGGAACAGTGAAATAATAATATTAAATATTTCATATCCTGGAGTGGGAAGCGAACCTACAAACTGTCGCGTTTACAGTCATACCTTGTGCCCTTGTGTTTAGACTGGCCTAATGGAAAAATAAGTTTTACCAAATTAATATCCATAGAATATATATGTACTTATATTATTTATATTCTAAAAAACTATACAATTATTAATAAAAAAAAAAACAATTTTCAAACATCACGTTGAAGATTATGCAAGTAAAAGACCCGGAAAAGTCGTCGTGCCTTTTTCCATTTGACCCAAATAGATTACAGTCGCTATCGGACGAGTATCTCTTGTGTGTGCATTAATATTTATAAGTGTGTCGTAAAACATATTTTAGGTTTTTTTTATTATTATTAAACATATGGATTATTCATATGAGGAACATTTCATATATATTGGTACTTATTATTATTATTAATAAGTTGTTTTTTCTATAACTAATTTAATAACTTCTGAAGTATTTAATATAATAAAATTTGGTAAATTATTTTTTATATTTTTAAATTATTATTTCACATTTATAATACATTTTTAAAATACATATTAAAAAATTTGAACCTAGTGGGATTTGAACCCGCGCCTTTTGGAAGCTGTCCAAGTGCTCTGACCAATTAAGCCATACGTTCTCATCGAGCTGCGTTTTAAATTAGAAAAGAAAAATATTCCTAAGTGTGGAATAAAACTTAAAAAGTATAAAAAACACGATGATGTGAGCTTGATCTCCAATCGGGAATATGATTAGTTTATTAGATATTTAAATTATTTTCATTTTCATCTTCTGTCTCAACACTAGGCTGCTTCCGTCTGCTTTGCGGCAATTAGCGTTAAGCTATATGTAAATATATTGATTATTAAAAAACAAATATTCTTTACTTTCTAGGTAAACCAGCTCTCTGCAGTCCAACTCAAGCGAACTCAGACTGTGGACCAAAAACGCCTTGCTCGCCAACACCAAACGCGACCGCTCTCTTACCATGTAAATCTATGCCCAAAGTAAAAAAGATCATATACGATATCAAGGAAAACGACGATTTCGACAGAGAAATGATACCTACATATGAGGAAGTGGCTAGATTATACCCCAGAGCGGGTTTCGTGAGGCCCATAGTGCTTGTAGGGGCGCCCGGTGTGGGCAGGAATGAGTTGAGGAGGCGCCTCATTGCAAGCGATCCTGAGAAATATGTTACGCCTGTGCCGTGTAAGTATGTGGCAGTCTTTGGCGTTTGCTATATTTTTATATTTTAGTGGTTTATTGTTTGTTATTTGTTTTGAAATTTGAGGGTAGTTTTAGTTATTTTTTTTATTTAATTGAAGAACTGAGAAACATATAACACGAATATGTAATTTTTTAAAATAATTTACTTATAGAATTTCGGTTTTTGTTCGTCAGTTCAAATTCTAGAATGAGCCTTTCAGCCTAGTCGATATATAGAAGTCGGCAACCAGAGTGTTCATAATGTCTTTTGGAACGTTAGCTAAATTAGATTATGTCTAGTAATTTGAGTTTATAGTTAAAAACTAAAATTTCTAAAAGGAATTGTAGAACAAAATGAAATTTATCTGTGTACTTGCATTTTTAGTAATATTAGCAAATGGTACAAATATATTAATATGGAGATATTTATGTGCATATTATGAAGTTAGTGGGGCAAGGGTACAAAACTGTAAACGCGACAGGTCGTGGGCTCGATTTCCACTCGAGGAAATTTAATATTTATTATTTTCATTTCTTCGCTCTGGCGTCGCGGCAGTGTGCCTCCTGAATTTGGCGGAAAGTTGGGAACTGAAGTGTCATAATGGTAACGGAGTATCTTAACACTAGGTATCCCTTTGATTTGCCTGCGATATGAGGGACAGCGTGAAGCTAAAATAATAAAATTATAGGTTTATAGCTAGCGCTTGTTACATCAACCATATTAAATATTTCTCCCCATTTAAAAATATATCCAAAGTAGCAATATCACAATATAGCAATATGTCGTGCGAATTTGCAACGCAGGTTTTTAAAGTAGTTAATTATTGCAAAGCGAATGAAAAGTTAGTACCATAAATACGTTTGTTTTTATAAATCATTCAATTGTTATATCGCCATGTTAAATACTTACTAAATTTTAAAATTATCGTATGTTATGAGCCCTGGGAAGAAAAATAATGGATGTTTTAAATATAATGTTAATTTTATTTTGTGGCCGTCGTGGCGCAGGTGTGCAAGCGTGCCTATGCAGAGATAAAAACGCAATGATCGTGGGTTCGATTCCCACTCGGGGCAATAAAATATTTAATATTTTCATTTCCTCGGTCTGGTTTCATTTCCTCGGTCTGGTTTCATTCCCTCGCAAAGGGTGGACGAATACTTATTGTGTATTGAGTGCCGTCGCCTCAAGAATTTGTTAGTAAATGGGGAATGGAAGTGTCGAGAGAAATTCCCTCTGCCTATCCTGTAAATTGCGGGATACGACGTAAGAAATATTGCAATTACGCGAATGTTATTAAATGTTTTTTTTAAGTCTGAATGTCAAAGGCAATGGTACTATACGCAGTAATACTATCAAATTTTTTTTGGGAAACATTGGACCTTAAATTTAAGAAAAAAAGAACGTTATAAATTACATAATTTTATTGGGTTCATTTCTATGATATTTAAATTTTCATTTTATGTTGTTTTTGGGTTTGTGTTGTATTTTTTATGTCATTTGATATATTCCCAATTGTCTTAGATGTGATATTATTATAGATACATAATGAAAAAAATATTCTTTAATAAATCCAAAATATCCACTATATTGATATACTAGAAAATACATCATTTCAAATGGTTCACTTGTTCCTTTCATCAATCATTTTAAAAGATCTTGCATCGCTATTTTGTCATCTGTATTGTTTTAAAAGAGGAAAATGAGAATAGTACAATTGTACTTTTCTCAAATTAAATAGAAATATTCTATCTAGACCTTAAAATATTGTACCTAATAAATATTCTTTAAAAATATTAAGTATATTTTTAAATTTTACTAGTAAGTACTTAATTACGAATTGTCGAATTCTTATTTATAGCCTAGCTAGTTGCCATACATATCAAAGCTTATAGCGAATGAACATATATAAATACACTATAATAAATAATGTACTCGTATGTCTTATTTATATATATAAAATCGAAAGGTCACTCACTCACCATGAAATCTCAGAAGCTACATGTGCTAGGAATCTCAAATTTTGCATAGGAGTAGTTATAGGACGTAAGTGCTCACTAAGACGGGAATTTGCAATATTCAACTTCTAGGGGGTTGTTTATGGTTTCAAAGTTTGTATGAAACTTCGTTACTACAAATGCTAGGAGTCTCAAATTATGCATGGACGTCACTTATGCGACGTAGGTACTCATGGACAGATAAATTAATAATAACGTAGTCCACTTAATAATTATTTATATTTAGATAGATTACATGGGTGTTTTGGCGGGGGCGGTCCGCCCCGGGCCTCGGTTCCTGGGGGGGCCTCCAAATGGTGCTAATTCCCTTGATCACATCCTAAATAATAAATAAGCCTTTGAAAAAACGCATAGTATCTACTTAAGAGGAAGGTTGAGGTTGGAGGGGACCTCCAATAAACAAATAAACAAATAAGTACAAGGATTAGTGCAGCCTGTACTGGTAGTTTACATTATATTAATTAAAATTACTTTTGTATTTCTAATGTAAATCATTTAGTTTGCATGTGGTTCTAGTTTCGTAGTTTTTTACTTCAAATTCCTAGGGCCTCCAGACTGATGTCATTTTATAAAAGTTTGCGTATTCATTAACCTGAAAGTTGCTCCATTTAATTACCCGCCATCCGCCATCCCATGTACAAGACCATACCTGTTATTTTATACGGCAGTGAATGCTGGCCAGCACTATCTCACGTCACGGAAATGAAGATGCTAAGGTGGATGTACGGCGTAACACGGTATGACCGCAATCGTAACACATTCATTCAAGGTAGTCTTGGAGTCCGTGACGTAGCGGATAAACTCCAAGAGCATCGCTTGAGACGGTTTGGCCACGTTACGTGAATGCAAGTTCTATGCTGTATCAGCCCCTGGAGAGAGACCTATCGAACGCCGAAGGAAGCGTCGGTTGGATGTTTTGATGCACGACATGAGAGCCAATGTACTCCCCACCGAGGCACTTAAAATGGAGTAGGTTGAGTAGGAAGGCAGACCCTGGAAATAACCGGGATTAATGCCAAGAAGAAGAAGTATAGCGTATTTTGTCTCAATTTTAAACAAGTCACAAGTCTGGCAAGAGTAAAGCCTACGTTAAGGGTTTGTTTATAATTTTTTTTTTACTTTTTTCTCAAAAACATAATTAAATACGAACGTTTTTATTTTAACGTAGGTGAATGTGTACTTTAAATTAGCGCTATCTTTGAAAGGGCCTCACTTACAAGTTAGTAAGTACGCATACACTCTTATCTACTTATTAGACTATTAATCTTCAAAATTTCATCTTTACTACAATGACGTAGGTCTGGGGGTCCTGGGATCTCAATCTATTTTATTTTACATGCGGAACTGATATTACTATAGCGTGGGAACTAGCTCATTATGATAAATTATTATCTATATTGGAACTAAGCTTATGATGGGAGCTTCAGATGGCGTTCTGGCTGTAGTACTAGATAATCTGGTAGAAAATTATTTTATGAATTTGAGAATAATCAGGTCTGCCTCCACCTGTATTTCTCTATCAAATGGTAGTAATAGAGAATATCAGTGCTCGTAGCTAATAGTCAGTTCTTATTTTGGTTTTGATACAAATTCTTCTTTTCTTCCATACGTTATTTAGACGGATCATAGCTTCTTTTGTTATCCTAATTCGTCTTTTTTTCTCGAGGACACGAGGATTTTTCTTGCTAAAATCTAAATGTACTTTTGATATTTAGTATTTTATTTTTCTATGTTTATGCAAGTCTAACTCAAACATTAAAACAAGATGTAAACTAAATAAGCATATACACTAATTTGTACATGAAAAAAAAAGTGATATATAAAAATTTTTTTACACTGGGCCCCCCCCAGTCATGAGTTGACCTCATTCAACTACACCGACTCGGGTTTCCAACGGGGTTAGTCCGCCCCTGCATTTGGGCTATGTTGAAAATTTTAGTTATCTGTCAGATTACCTCGTTTCGAATTCGATCCTTCAGAGAGACTTCAATGCTTCAAAGCACGCTATGCGACTTTAAACTGATGGACAAGACGGACTATCAGTGTCCACGTCTAGGCTCCGTATCTCGTAAGCCTCGGTAGGACGAGTTTGACGAGTGGTCAGAGACCTTTAAAATTGCAATAATGAAAAAAGAACTATTATTTTTAATTAAAAACCATCTTTCAGCAATTATTAAATATTTACTGTTTTCAAGCGACGCGACGTAAATGTATCTGTAGAAAATGCAGCGGTGTAAATAAAGAGTAAAAAATGGACCAATAAATTATAATTTGTTTATTTGTTAAAGAAGTAAGTACTATTCAAAGATAAAAGCACATTACACTTAGGTGACTTCAAAGAGTATATTATATGTATTAATGTCAATATATTTTTAGTTTATATATGTTATAAGATTATTTAGTACCATGGTTGAAGGAAGTGTGGAATTCCACAAATCAAGTTACATTCTATACATATAATAAAAGTAATACTGAAAGTATTCATGGATAATATTTGAAATATTAAATGTATTTGTTTTGTAAATTACCTCACCATTTATCAATGACCTTAGAGTTATATATCCACCAATAAATAGTCTGGCGGTAAAGACCGAGCGAGCAGAAAGAAATGAACTCGCTCAGTTCTAGGGAGCGAAAAGGAATGGACGGGAATTAAAACCGCCGTAGATTTAATTCATTTGGCTAGGGACAGAACTAAGTACGCGAAGTTGACTGCCAACCTTCACTAGTTGGAGAGGCACATTAAGAAGAAGAAGAAGGGAGCGGAGCGCAGTAATTACAAAATACAAAATTATCTCTATAATTAACTCTTTATTGGCGGAAATGTAAACCTATTTTACATTTAGAAGGACTCCGTTCCCCCTTAACAATTATATATGGCGTTGGCGTTGGAGCCTCCATATTTTTGTAAGGAAATTAGACTTTTTTTATATTTGAAAAATAGTCTTTAATACTTTCAGGCTCACATTTGCTGCTATATATTGAAAGTACTCATTTTCGTTTCAGTAAAGAATAGGCGTATATTTTTTACTAATTGGATGTGAGACTCTCCGTGAATACTCCAAATTCGACTAATTCCTTACGTAATGTTTGATGATTGCAAGATTGAGTAGTTGAGCAGAGTAGAGTAGTAGAGTTTGATACTTGTTTTAGAAATCTGAGTATCTGAATGGATAGTTCTTTGACATGGGTTCCTCAAATTGCGAAGTTAAGCCGAAAACCTTTTGCTGCTATTGGAAGGGTAAAGATGATAATAAAAATAAATAATAAGATACTCCTCTTTTTCCCATATTGGATTATGCAGATTCCTGCTATCTAAATGTGTGACAGTAACGTGACGGTTGTGGGTTCAATCCCCACTCAAGGAAATGAAATATTTATCTAAAATCATTTTTCCATTTCTTCGCTCTGGTTTTGAGGCAAAGCGCGGCATTGAGTTCCGCCACTCAACACGCAATGCCTCCAAATACGGTGGAAAGTGGGGAACGGAATCTTTAAGCTATTGACCAGCTTCCATTGCTTAGCAGCTAGCTTTTCCGTCATGGTTTGCCATTGTTGATAGACGTCTGCCGTACTCGTCTGGCCAGGTCTGACCAGAGTAACTGTTTTTGAGTGAATTTTCCCTTGGGGAAGGATTTGGGGTGGCTTGCCAGGATCCAGCCATTAACTTTCAAATATTTTTTTATCAAATAACAAACAACCAAATAACTTTTCATCACAGGTAATGATTCGATGTAAAAACTCTTCATTACTGTGCCGGTTAAGTAATCTACCGCAGCAGTCGACGTACGTTGACGGTTTCCTTCACTCAATTCGTGAGGTACCAACTTTTCAAGCTTTTTAATATTACGTAAGTAAGGATTAAAAGTTTTATTACTTACACCGCAGGTTCATGGTTAAAGTCTTGTCTGCCATCAATAGCATATTCGTTGCCTGGATTTAATTTGATTCGAAATGATCGCACTGGACGTACGAGTTGCCATTTATCTTCGCGCTCACATACCTTTTAAAGTTCTCACTTTCTCCCAATATAATGCAAGTGATGCCGCCGGTCCGGAACATCTTTTCATTGAACTGATGTTCACGCATACAAAATTTCTTCTTGGCGTTTACTACAGTCCATCCCTTACAGTGAACTATTTCGAATCTCTTGAAATTCTGCTTGAAAGACTGACTCCTTTGTATAAGCACTCAGTGATTATGGGAGATTTTAAGACTTGCCTCCTGAAAAACGGTAGTCGAGCAGGTCGGTTAAAAGCTGTAATAAATAGCACTAATATGCACATTCTCCCTCTATCTTCTACTCATTCGTTTCCCAACTGTACTCTTTCCCTCTTCCATTGACCTTGTTGAACTACATGGTCAATGCCATGCAACTGCATTCTCTTATCATGACCTCATCTTTCTTTCTTATAAAGCTAAACCTCCCAAAGCAAAATCAAGAATTCTTCTCCTGCGTAACTTTACAGGTATGGATTTGGAAAGTTTGCGTGAGGATGCTGAAAAAATTAATTGGAACATGGTCTATGAAGAAAGTACTTTAGAACATCAGGTATCTGTTTTCAATTCGCTTATCATCCAACTGTACGATATACATGCGCCAATTAGACCAATACGTGTTAAGCATCTACCAGCCCCCTGGCTTACAGATGATATCAAAAAACTACAAGAGAAGAAAAATAATGCAAAGACCAAATATAAAAGTAACTCCTCTGACATTAACCGTGAGAAATATGTTAAAGCTCGGAATAAATGTAACAGGGTGTGTAGGGATAATCAACGACGCCATATCCACAAGTCTGTTGTTGAAGAAGACATCACAGAAGAAATCTGGAATTTTCTAAGAACACTTGGAGTTGGGAAGGCAAAACAAACTATCAAGTCCTGTAATTTAGATTTAAACAAATTAAACAAACATTTCTCACCTTCTGTTACAATTGATGTAACTACTAAATTAAGTTCCCAAAGTCAAATTCGCGCCTTGCCCACTCCTAAAAATCCTAAATTCAATTCCGCCCAATTCACTGAAAGTGGTGTTAAAGAGAATATATTGGCGATTACCTCTGATGTTGTTGGTTTTGATTGTATTTGTCGTAAAATGATGATACCAATCCTTGATATCCTGATTCCTATCCTAACGACAATTCTTAACTTTTCTATAAATACTTGTACCTTTCCTTTAGCTTGGAAAGAGGCTCAATTAATACCACTGCCTAAGAATCGCAATCCTTCCGCCATGTCCGATTACCGTCCTATATCAATCCTGCCATTCCTATCAAAAGTTCTTGAATGTCTTGTACACCAGCAATTTAGTAAATATCCAACAAGCAATAACCTTTTTAATCCTTTACAGTCGGGGTTTAGGCCCGGTCATAGTACGACTACTGCATTGGTTAACGTATCAGATGATATTCGTTTAGGCATGGAGAACCGTCAGGTGACATTGATGATTCTACTTGATTTTAGTAACGCCTTTAATACCGTAGATTTTGATATTCTTCTGGCAATTATGTATTCTCTTAACATATCTCCTAAAGTGATTGATTGGTTTCACTCTTACTTGTATGGTCGCAAGCAACGTGTCTGGATTCAGGATTCCTGTTCTGAATGGTCACCGGTGCTTGCTGGCGTACCGCAAGGTGGCGTGTTGTCTCCTCTCTTATTTTCACTTTTTATTAACTATTTTTGTCACAATCTTGCTTCTCCCTACCACCTTTATGCTGACGATCTTCAAATATATCGTCAGTGTTCGCTGCACGACCTTCCGATTAGTATAACAACACTGTCTCAAGAACTCACAAACATTTCAATACGAAGCAAATCTCTGGGCTTGTCGATTAATCCGAAAAAATCTCAAACTATTATAATAGGTAGCCCAAGGCTTATTTGTCAAATTCCTCTAAACGACTTACCTAATATATGGCTTGACGGAATAATAATCCCTTTAATAATCCCTTTACTGAGAAAGTAAAAAAAATAGGAATTATATTTGATCAGCATCTGTCTTGGAAACCACAAGTCAGTGAGCTTAGCCGAAAAATATTTTCAGCTATTGCATCATTACGTCGATTACGTAACTTTCTACCCATTCCTACTAAAGTTGCGCTGGCACAATCCCTCCTATTACCAATTCTTGATTATGCTGACTGTTCTTATCTCGACTTAAAAGAGGAGCAATTAAATAAGCTTGAGCGTCTCCAAAATATCTGCATAAAGTTCATATTTGGACTCCGCAAATATGACCATGTTTCCGAATTTCGTGCAAAGCTCAAGTGGCTCCCAATTCGACTTCGCCGGAATACACATGTTCTCTGTCTTCTGTATAACGTTCTTTTCAACCAGTTTTCCCCTTCAAATCTTAAAGAACGAGTCAAGTTTTTAAGTGAATCACATGATCGCTCTCTCCGCTCCCAGAATACCTTATCTCTAAAAATTCCTTCCCACTCATCTTCCTTTTACATAAATTCTTTTTCAGTCAAATCCTCTCTGTGTGGAACTCTCTACCAGTGGCAGTCAGACAAGCTAAAACATTACCAAACTTTAAAAAAAGACTTAAGGAATACTATATGACACTATAATCCTAAGAATAATTAACAAATGCAATTATTATATATTTATGTACCCAAATAATGTGTTTAAGTTTGTATATATAAATATGTGTTAAGTGTATGTATTTATATATTTTTATATGTATGTATATGTGTATGTATGTATATGTGTATGTGTATGTACGTATATGTGTGTATGTATGTATATGTGTAGGTTTATTTTTATAAGAGTATGTATTGTCGTATCTATAATAATGTCATACTCAGTGTACCTCTTCCCAGTTAATTAATGATCTCCTCTAATTGGAATTTGGAATTCCTAACCCAACAGGACAAATTTGTGATTAAAGTGGCCAGTACGACAAAATGCCAATTTCATATGTAGAGACCTAATACTTACCTCCCTCTTGAAAAAAATAAATGTATGTGTTTGGAGCGCCATAACCACGGAGTAAAACAAAAAAGTACTAGATGTGCTGATAAGCCCCTGTGGATGTGACCTGCCAGAAAATAATAATAAATAATCTCCCACCACTATATTGAAATCCGCATTTAGTGTTTTCCCAGGGGTGAATCATATCGTTTACGTTGCCCATTAGTTGCTTCTAATTAAGCCTGGCTATATCGCCATAAGTGTAACTATATTTGTCCGTGGTCGGCTGCAGGACTCCATCTGAACACCTTCCAATGGATACCCTAACCCTTAAATTAGTGCTTATCCTCATTTAGTTATATCATTTGATACAACGCCAGACAGACTGCAAAAGAGCAAATCTACTTTTTTTATTTTCGTCTCGTGGAAATCTCAGTCACGACCCTAGCTCCCGCCCCTTGTTGTGATACTCCTTTTTAAGAACATACATTCATGTATAGCTTAAAGCTTTGTTAGATTTTATTCTTCGCTCAGTTTCGCTGCAAAAAGTTATTTATATACAGATAAAATTAGGTAACTTAGTATAATATTATTATTAGCAAGAAGGGAATAGTGTTATTACTTGACCGTCTATAATTTTGTGAATATGCCTGTTGCGTACATGAAATGTTTTTTATTGTTAAATGTGCGCAGTGGCTTAATGCGTGACTGTAAATGCGATGGTTGTGGGTTGGATACCCACTCGAGGAAATGAAATATTTAATATTTCTATATTCTCGCTCTGGTAACAAAGTAAAGAGCGGCGTTGAGTTCCGCCACCTTACACGCAATGTCTCGAGAATTAGATGGAAATTGGCAAACGGAGTGTATAAACATTAGTTTCCCTCTGCCTCCTTGAAGGGTACTGCGTGAAGCTAATAAGAAGTAATTAGGTAATAAAGATTATTATTTAGGAGGAAATAAAAAAGGATATATTACAATTATTTTCTTCGCTCTGGTGTCGAGGCAATTCTGCCACTCAACACGTAATGCCTCCAGAATTCGGCAGAAAGTGGGGAACGAAGTGTCTTGCACTAGGTTCCCTCTGCCTACCCTACGGTAAGGTTAATAATTATTAAGTTAATAATTTTATCGAAATAGAGTTAATGTTAGGTTTTCATTATGTAGATACATGTAATGAAGAAAAAAAAAATGTAATTTTTGCATCGACTTTACCCTAAAAATCTACTTTTTTTGTATTTTTAATTTGTAAACCTTAATTTATTGTTAATTAAATTCTGGACTAAACTGACTAGGCTGTTCTGGGGCCTACTCCAGCCCACCCGGCTCCCCTCATTCCTATGCCTATGGCTAATAATTAATCACAACCACATCCAGTCAACGCTACAGGTTTGTTGATTTGTTTTTGCTTCATTTACGACTATGACTGAAATCTAAAAGAATGAAGAATCAATAAATATATAAAATATATATTTATTGTTTTGGATTTTGATATTCAATCACCATTCGGATATAACCCGTCTGTTGAACTATTATACTTGAAAAGACATTATGTTGTCACGAGAGAGTAGATTAACGCAAAGATTAGAATATGTGAAATTTCAGTCCCATGGCAACCATCTAGGGTTGGTGGTGGTACCCCCTGGATACATACCTATTGCGTGCATAGGTTACTGCAGCAACGCGCATGTTTTGTACTTAGGTTGCCTGGACAGCGTCCATTAGCAGGGCAGCTGGTTATGTCTTATTGACTTTCACCATCCGTTTGTAACTGAGGATATTTAAATGCTAAATTTTTTTTTATCTACGTAAAAGTGAACTTTTTTAAAAACTATATCTTTTTGGTTTATTATGCTTGACAGGCATCAGTAATAAGTATTATTAATAGTACTCATTTTTGAATTAGTTTCCCTTAACTTCTGTTGCGTGGACTTTATGACTTTACCATTATACCTTTGTATTTATCCAATAAAATAATAACCTAGAAGCTGAGGTTGTTATTATATTATATATAATATGTTACTGGCAATATATACGTAATTTCGTGGTGATGTATAGATTTTTTAATTATATTTTTTCAGGCAATCAATTCTAAAATCAAATAATTTTAATGTCTTATCAAAATCTATAAAAAATATATAAATTTCTTTACATACTTCTATTATAGTTTATTCGGTCGTACCTTCGCTTAGTCATACACGTTAATTTTACGTTTTCTTATGTGCTCTACAGCAACCCTTTTACGCCTATAACATCCTAAAACAAATATTCCTTTTACATTTAAATAATGTGGCCGTTATAAACACAATTTTTCAAAGTGTGATGTTGATTTACGGCGAATAGTGGGGAAATCCGGAGGATCTCCTGACCAATGTCTGTCCGATATTTGTTTGTGGGCATACGGGTACGCGACCCCGGATCCTCGAGCCGCCACTCTTATATCCTCATCGAGTCCGTAAGAATGGTGTCCTTCCCCTCCCGCTTCCCCTCTTTTACTTAGCTCCCTCCTTCTTTTACCTATCCTACCCCTTCTATTTTCCTCTCCCCTCGGTTTTTATCCACAAGGGGGTTTTGGAGGTCAGACGGCAGTCTGACGGGAACTTGTACGGTTCACGGGGGTTTTGGGCACGGTCTTCGCAATGCAGAGTGAGAAAATATTCTGAGAACCTATATTGCGTCTGATCTGGCCGTCGTGAATACGTTCTTCCAAAAGAATCCTCAGCACCTCATAACGTATCAGAGCGTTTCCCACTCAACTCAAATTGACTACTTATTGACCAGACTGTGTCATATGGGCAGGGTTACTAACTGTAAGGTCATTCCAGACGAAAGCCTAACTGCCCAACATCGTCTTCTTGTCATGGACTTTAACGTCACTCCGAAGAAAGTAGCCGAGAAACGTAGCCCTCGGATCAAGTGGTGGTTGCTGAATGGACCGATGCAGACCGTCTTCCTGGCAGAGGTGAAAAGTCATAATCTTTCGACTTCCACCAAGACTGTTCAGGATGCTTGGGATCGGGCTCAGTTGGCAATCATTGCGGCGGGCAGGCGAGTTGTTGGCCTTTCTAGAGGAGGACGTGACAAGGAGACTGACGTGACGTGGAATGACGAGGTGCAGGAGGTGACTCGTGAAAAGAAGGCTGCCTTTAAGAAGTGGCAGGAATCCAACTCTCCTGAAGACAGACTGGAGTACACAGTAGCTAAACGTGCCTGTAAAAGAGCTGTAGCCAGAGCCCGCAGTGAAAGTTTGTCACCATTGTATGATAAACTTGAAACTGTGGAGGGGCAGAAGCTCATTTACAAACTGGCACGTTCCCGGGATAAAGTGACGCAAGATATCGCAAAATGTCTTTGCGTCAGAGATTTCCAGGGCACGCTGCTCTGTAATCATGACTCTGTGCAGGAGAGGTGGAGAAACTACTTCCAGGAGTTGCTGAATACTCAGAACCCATGCAGTCTTCATCACGACCCACCGTCTAACCTCGGACTTATTGCCACAATAACCCTTGACGAAACACGTAATTGCCTTCGACGCATGAAGAACGGAAAAGCAGTGGGACCTGACGATATTCCGATCAAAGCGTGGGAATCGTTGGGCTCTCTTGGTGTGCTCATGCTTACTGACCTTTTTAACCATATCTTGAACACTGGTAAGATGCCGCATCAGTGGCGTCTTAGCTCTATTACCCCTATTTACAAGGGAAGGGGCAGTGTTCAAGATTTTGGTAGTTATAGGGGCATTAAGCTTATGAGACTTCAGGCTCCGCCGAGAGTGTACTGTTTCTGAGTCTCAATATGGATTTCAGCCAGGATCGGGCACCATGGACGCCATTTTTGTCCTCAGAACTTTTATGGAGGCATACAGGGAAAAAAGGAGAGCTCTGCACGTGGCCTTTTTAGATCTGCAGAAGGCCTTTGACTGTGTGCCTCGTCAGTGTATCTGGTGGGCATTGCGATCCAAAGGGATCCCTGAGGCCTATATTGAGATTATCAGAGACACAGAGTACCACAATTCCGCTTCTATGGTTAGGACCGCTGTTGGCGACACTAGACCCTTCCCGATTACAGTGGGAGTTCACCAGGGCTCGGCCCCTAGTCCGTTCTTATTCAATGTAGTGCTCGATACTGTCTCGGCTCACATCCAGGACCAGCTTCATGGTCGATGATGTATGCCGACGACATAGCACTCATTGACGAGAACCGACTGACGCTGTAGCGTAAAGTGAACCTCTGGAAGGGTACGCTTGAGAACGGCGGTCTTAAACTAAATGTGTCGAAGACAGAGTACATGGCCTGCGGGAGTGCGGACTCGAGGTCCTGAGCCAGCCGTTAAGTCGGAGAAGTTCAGGTGCCTTGGATCCGTTATGCACGAGTCTGGAGACATCGATCACGATGTCCATGGCCGGATAAGCGCTGCCTGGGCCAAATGCCGCCATTTCAGAGAGATCATCATTCGAGATCACTGGCATGGTTCTCCGGTTCTTTTATACGGCAGCGAATGTTGCTGACGGCAGCTGAAGATGCTGAGGTGGATGTGCGGCGTAACGCGGTCTGACCGCATACGCAACACATTCATTCGAGGTAGTCTTGGGGTCCGTGACGTAGCGGATAAGCTCCAAGAGCGTCGCCTGAGATGGTTTGGCCACGTTACGTGCCGGCCTAAGAACTATGTCGGACGCAGGTGCCTTGCTATACCAGTTCCTAGGGTGCGACCTCCTGGACGCCCAAGGAAGCGCTGGTTGGATGTCGTGATGCAGGACATGAGAGCCAATGGTCTAACCGCCGAGGACGCAAAAGATCGTACAAAGTGGAGTAGGTTGAGTAGGAAGGCCGAGCCTGGTAATAGCCGGGATTAATGCCAGGAAAGGAGGAGTGGGGAACAGTATTTTAAGTCTTAACACTAGGCTCCATATAAATGCGAAATAACAACCAAGTTCAATGTTGAGTAAAAATAATGATATCATTATTATTTGTGTTCCTAATTCTAAAAAAATATCTTGCGAATTCATTTTTGAAACATTTTGTGTTGAGTTGAACTTAATGGCCTCGGCGCGCTTTATCTTGTTACCAAAGCAGGAAATTGAAAGTAATTCATTCCCCCGAACGGACCTGAACCCTCAAGCGTCACGTGATGGCTTGTAATACAGGTTTATTATATTATAATATATCTTAACAAATAATAATAATTAATTTTGTGTTAATATTTTAAACAAGATGGCGTCGAAAAGACCATAGCTTTGCCCGGGCTCGCAATTTGCGCATGTCTAACATCTAGGTGATCTAGGGTGCAAGGGGGGGCTATGAGGGAGATAGTAGCCGATGCAGTTATTGATTTTATGGCGTGATATTCCCATATTTAGGCGTGGCAAGGACTTTGGAAGGACATTGAATAATATGACGCAATAACCAGTTCTGTATTTTATACAAAAAAATATAAATCAAAATGATATTTAAATTCACAATTTGTAAGGAATCTTATGATTCCTTAATTCATCATTTTTTATATTTAATTATAATGAATATTTAATAAATTTCACAACTCTATTGTCTTACATGATTTGACAAGTTAAAATGTAATAATAATAGCGAAAATTCTATAAATGAATTAGTGTTATTTAAAAACCTACGAATCCAACATAAAATATTGAAAAACATATTTCGCAGCATATACGTTAATACTAACGTTAACATAATTACAATAGCTTTGTTACAACTGCAAGTAAATAAATAAATAAATATTAAAAATAAATCTGTATCTTACTTCTACCATAGTGGAGACTTTTACAGAGAAACTATTAAGACTATTCTACTTTCCGGTCCTTTAAAGAAATTGAGTAATAAGTGAAAAAATGTGAAACGTTGTGTAACTACTTATACCGGAAAGACAAATATATTTTCTTTTGCCAAGATTTTATCAATTGGTTTAGTACTCTCAACCGTTAGACAATTTCCAATGAAGCATCGTTGACGACTGACAACAACTAACATCTGGTCAGTTTGGATTTGGATAAAAATAATAAAAAGTATCTTGTCAGTTTGAATCTCCTCAAAATAATGCCTGATTATATTTTCATTTAATATTAACGCCGGAAAACGGGTGTCAACCGTGCGCGAGTACCTACCATACATTTACATATAAAATAACCAAATATTTTTCCAAAGCGAAAACAAATAACTTCTTGAAAAAGTAAATTAAAATTCCTTTTTGTATATAACATCCTAATTACACTTAAATAATAATAAATAAATAAATAATCGAATAGATGAAACTTGTTTAAGCATTATTACATTTTAGTACATTCTTTTTATTGACCTTGACATTGGCGGGCCTTGAACGTTTCGTCAAGGAAAATAATGAAGGTTAACATTATAACCTTTAGAAACAAATCGGCAAATCTACCCCTTGACATTGGGTGTACCCGTTTCTTTGGCAAGATCGATACACCCTTACCTATCCACCCGGCCATTTTGCGCCCCGACCTCCCTCAACCACCCTTGTTTCCAGAAATCTCTGCAGGCACAGCGCAAACGCGAACGTTGAGGTGGCTAGCGCCGACCTTCCCGGGGCTCATTTTCAGTTTGATTCTCCTTGAGTTCGGTCGTGTCTTAAGTTCTTAGTATAGTTTAATATGTGTTTTTATAATATTTTAATTTTAATAACTTTGCAAATCAGATACGTCTCGTACACCAAAAACTAGTGAGCAAAATGGGAAGGAATATGTTTTTGTGACGCGTGAGAAAATGGAGGAGGACATTTCTGATGGCAAATTCATAGAGCACGGAGAGTATAAAGGAAATCTGTATGGGACATCAGCGGAAAGTGTGGAGGCCATAGTAACATCAGGTAAGCGATTTTTCTTAAATTGTATTCATGTTTTTTTTTATATCATATAATTTCAATACCTAATGTTGTGTATAAGATAAATCATATACACTATGCTCCGCAGCATAATATTAATTTATTTTTAATTTTTAATTTATATTTTGTTTTATTTTTTTTATATATTTTGTTTTATTTTTAAATATTGTTTATATTTTTTTCTCCTTTTTTGCATGAAAACTTAAAAATATAATTCATGCTAATGCTAGGTGCATCGCGATGAATTTTGTAATTAATAACAGTGTACAGTTATATAGAGTGAGCAGTGTACGTCAGAAAAACGGGATATAATGGGTATAGAGGGGGGAATGTAGGGAAGGAGGGTTTTCTTCCAGGGTGTGGTCCCAAGTAGTAGTGTCAGCTATATTTGCTTAAAGATGATTATCATCGATTGATAAAGAATCAAATAACGATATTATTAAATATTAATAATATTTTTGTTATATTTTTTGTAAAAGTAGTGGGGAGAGGAGATAACTGCATTTTCCCTCCTTCCCCTTCCCTGACCTATACGCCCATGCATATTTGACTGCGCATGCCATCTGCCACTGCAGATGCAGAATTGCAACTGCGCATGCGAATATCTGCAGCGCTGCACATGCGCCTGGCACATCTCTTTATCTTCGGAGGTGCACGGCGCAAGCGCATTTTAATGCTAGCGTCTGCATTATTGATCGACGCCATATTGCGATATGACATGACAGTAGCCATTGCGAGAATATTCTATAGTTTATAAAAGTTTTTTTTTATTTTTTATTATTTTTATTTACTTCATTTCTTTTTATAAATATTATTATTTGAATATTCACTATTTGTTTATTCTGAATTCAATATAATGTAACATTTAATTACTGAATAAAGCATTTATATATTTATTATTTTGTTTTTGCGATCAAAGTTAAACTCTGATATATTTTGTAGGGCGTGTCTGTGTGCTGAGCCCCCACTGGCAGGCCTTGAAGATGCTACGAACACCACGGCTTAAACCACATATTGTATTTATCAAACCACCACCACTAGAGAGACTAATTGAAACTAGGACAAATGCTAATGCTCGTTCGACTTTTGACAAGGAGAGTTCCAGAGCTTTTACGGTTAGTATACGTACCTACACACATAATACATATTATAATACATATACACAGACACACACGCACACACAATAATAATGAAATTTGTAATTGTATATAATTACAAAGAGACTTTTTTAACTTAATTTACTTATTAATATAATAAATATAATTTCTAGGAGGAAGAGTTTGCGGATATCATAAGATCGTCGAATAGGATAAATTTTTTATACGGCTATATGTTTGACGAGGAGATCGTTAACGAAGACCTTGGGACGGCGATCACTCAACTTCATAAAATGGCGTGGCGGGTGCAATCCGAGCCGCTGTGGGTGCCTGCGGCTTGGGTGCAGTGAGACATCCCTGTTTTGCAACGTTGTATTGTTGTTAAATTCGCTTCTAGTCAAATGGTTTGGTCACTTTTGTTAACTTTATGTAGAATTATTATATTATTGTTATTTATTAGTATATAGAGACACTTGCAGAATTCGTATTCAATACCCGAATTCTATGACTGTCGTTGTTTATTAGTTCTACTAGTATGGGGTTTTTTTAAAGATTTTTTCTCGTTTTTTTTTTGTAAATATGTAGATAGTTCGCGCTATCGTTACTCAATATATGTGCCCTTATAGGTTAGGTTAGGTCAGTTTAGGTCATATTAGGTAAATGTTAGCAAGTGGGTAGGTCAGGAGCGGCGTACAGATATAAGTAATAGATATGTCTAAGATGTAAGTGAAGTCATAAGTATAAGTAATAGAAAGATTATAAGGAAAATAGAAATAGGATCGTTGTTATAAGCTTAGGATAGTTATAATTTCTTTCATTTTAGATCACTGCTGTCTTACCTTGACCAGGTGCGGGAGAAATGTAGCAATCGATAAGATTTTACATATTTTCCTGTTAATGTTACCCAATAATATTATGAAGCTTATTGCACTAGTGTGTACATGTTGGCTGCCACTAGTGTAGTGCTTTCAGCGCTAAAATAAGACATATTTACTCACATCTATATTACGTCTATATAATAGAATCATTACGGATCGTACTTTAGATAGCGATTGATCTAAAACTATACAAACCATTGAACTATACAAACTATCGACTGAATTGTACCGATACATTGTAAGCTAAATAAATTAATTCCATAGTCTCCATTCGAATCCATATTTTAATAGTAAATAATTTGAATCAGTATGTCTTCCTTTGCATTAATAGTTCAATGATTTGTATATTATATTATAATATGTTTATTATATGAAATTTTAAATAGACATTATATAATATATTAGAGTTTGCGATAGGCAAACTAAATTCGCGTTTTTATAGTATTTTGCTGAGCCTCCACACCCGCGTGTGATTATGTTATGTAATATTTATATTATGAACAATTAGTTTTAGTGGAAAAAGGCTCCGGGCCGTAAAAGGCCGACCGTGAGAGTTCCCAGGAGCTGAGGTGTCCGTTAATAGTTAAGGCATAATATAATCCTTGTGTAAGTGTTTTGTCACTATTAATAATATAAAATGAGTGCACATTAATATGTAGTGTATTTTATAGGTACATGATGGAACTATATTTTTTTTTCTTAAAGTCAAGTTAATAAAATCGATTTGGACATGCTTGTCAACCTCCATTGTTTGCACTTAATTCCGTTTTATACATTTCCTAGACATCGTATCGTATACGTATATCTTAATCGCAGATCGGTCGATGATCCGTGTAGATTAGTGAAACAATAAACGGAAACTACAAAAGGGCAAACTAAATATACTTGAATTAGTATGTAATATTAAAAAAATATTATATTAATATATATTTAGTATTGTAAGTTGTACACACGAAATAACGCGAGCATTCAAGTAATAATTAGGTAGTAAAGTCCGGCACTGCCGTGGTCGACTGACCCGTTAAGTTAGAGTCACCTGCGATTACATTAAATCGTTTAATATAATTCCCCCCTTTTAACTATATTCGTAGAGAAGTTTCTAGATTATAATGGAGACTTATCTAGAGGTATGACATTCTAGAGGTATTCGTGACCGACCGTACATCGTGTTATGCGTGATGAAACGTAAATATCGATTGTGTAAGGAAATACTCATCGACTTGTTGTCTCATTATACTATTATACTTGTTAACTCGTAATATATTATTTATTGCAAAAAAGTCGATATTATTTGTTTTTGTTTTTATATTGATAAAGGAAATTGATATAATGATAGTAAGAAAATAAAATTGTATATTCGGAATTAGTGTACGGTTTCTAGGAAAGGAAATTTTAAAATCGATCTATTGATTTTATTTCATATTGTTGTTTAAATTAATAATTTATTTCATTTAAATTTAAATTTTCTTTATAAATGTCATTTTTTCATGAAGGCTTTAACTTGAGGCCGCCTCGCTTTGGGATTGCATGAAATTGATGCTTTCGGACGATTCGGACTTATTATCAGTATTTGCTTATTTATCTGGAAAGTTTTCAGGGATTGGATATGAGTGTAGTAAGTTTTTAGGGGGATATTTCAGCGATGTTTTGGAATGTTATTGCATTTGAGGGCCATACACCAGAGAAACTTTTAGTTAAAGGCTCGCTAGATAACATATAATGCGTATTTTATATGTTTATAATTGATTATCGGCTCGACAGCGGTTGATTTGACATTAGTCACGTTTTCTTCCATTGAGTATAACACTTCCACACTATCAATTTCAAAATCCCCAGTGTATGCATATGAGGGGAGAACAATGGATGCTCCAGGTGCGTCTATGCAAGCTGTCGTAGCATCCCTATGTGCCATACCAAATGCTCTTTTACTTATTATTAATTTTATTTATATACATTTTATATATTTATTTACATTTATGTCAGCGGCGATTGATATGACATAAATCACTGTCACTTCCATCCAAAATATCACTTCCATATTTTCAATTTCAAAATCCCCAGTGATTGCATATGAGGGGAGGAAAATGGATGCTCCAGATGTGTCTGTGCAGGTTGTCGTAGCATCCCAGTGTGTCATATCAAACGCCCTTTTAATCTTTAATAACATTATATTCTGTATTGAAGTTAATTTATTTTAAATTATTATATTGGTAACTTCATTTGTATGGGCGAGTGATATGGCACACTAAATATTCTACCTTCCTTTATGTTTACTATTCCCCCTCTTTCCCCCTCCATAAATTTATCTCTTTTTTGACGGTCAAGCTACGCTTATCGGATGTTTTCCTTTAATCTCAGTCTCCACTTTTAGATTAGGTTAAGATAATTCGTTACAAAAAACGTATAAAATCCAAAAAAATGTTATTTTAATTTAGGATAATATTAGCATATGATAAGCCTAAGATCCGAAGAACTATATTTACTTAATAAGTTAGGTTAATCGAAATGTAGGTTAAGTAAGAGAGTGGAATAGATGATATAATTCCGTCATTTTGGTTCTATACTTATTATTTATGGCGAAATTATTAAAATTGTTTTTATATTGTCTTATAATTACTGCAATTTGGATGTCGTTGTTAAGTTAAGTTTGAATTGTATATTAGGTAGGACAGGTGGGAGGTCCTAAGTCCTCCCCTCGTATTAATTCTTTACACATGTGTCTCGCTAGAAATGCAAGTTAGCCAATTCGATTACTGGGCACGAGAGGCGGCTCAACGCGGTCCTCTAGAGTGACGTTGAACGTATGTCTCCATAGCGTCCTCGTGTGGACGCTGGGATGACGTCACTCCGCGGAGTTAATTTCAATTGTACTCATCTATTCCTCTTCGGCGATGCCTAACACTATCGTGAAGTATTGCAGGCATTCCGCATTTCAGTATTAAAAATTGATTTTGATTATTTTTCTTTCTTTCTATATTTTGTCATGTATCGCGTGTTATTTCAGTTTGTTTATTTTGAACAATATTTTTTCTTATTACTATCTTCGAACTTGCTATGTAATTTAACTAATTGATTTCTCGATGATTCCTTCATTACTATGCTATATTATTAAAATTGCGGAGTGCCTATAGTTTTCGGTTTATGTTTTATACCTCCGACGTTTTTTTTTATATAACTCGACTTTTATACTGACGCGATCGGACTCGAAAAAGCGAATAGATTTTTTAATAAAAAGCTCATCTAAAATACCAAAAACAGTCGACACGAATAGTTAGTTCTCGCTAGATTAGAAATCGTGATCGACGAAATTTGAAAACGCAGTAGAGATTTTTACGCGTTTCTTACTTTATGCATAAAGTAAAAAACGCACAAAAATCTCTATTACTACTAAATAGTTACTTAATTTTTTTCTTTAACGTTTAATTCGTTTATTTTGATATCCGTAATATTTTCTATAAATTCCTTTCTTAATTTTATATTTTAGTATTTATGGAATTTGTTTTCTGGATAAGCGTTGTTCCGGACTTTTCTTTATTTCGAACAACTTAATCGGAAGTCAACGAATTTTACCGTTAAGTTTTAATCTCTCTCTCCAGTGCTTTACTAGTCCCATATGATGGTGGGTTTCCTCGTCTTTTGTCTCCACTTCGCTCGACTGGACGCATCGTGTGCGGAAACGTTGTACGCGTTCATGGATCATCAGGCTCATCCTTCATTCAGGTTCTCCTAATAATATCTGCCCATCTCATCTTCGGTACCCGGAGATGTTCAGCTTCATTGTGACATTTCCGATTTATTCAGATGGTCTTCTCTTTACGTGTATAAGTTTTAATAAATTATAATTTATTTGTATTTGTATTAATTTCAGTTTTGTAGTTTATCTGAATCGAATGTTCGGTACATTTGATTCTTTTGGTGACATTTGTGCAGGAAAGTGATAGTTTTTAATTAGGCTAATTCTATTTAATACAACCCGATGACGACGCGTGACACTCGGCCGATGACACTTAGATTAAACACGGATAATCGACACTTAGATTAAGTAAACACGGACTGTGGACACTTACAGTAGACACCGTTATGTCTCTGTCAACATTTTTTTTTATTGCCGGACATATTTAGTATCGAAAGCACTACAACGGATAAGACGTATACTTCGCACATAAGCGTACTAATGACGATGCTCGCGACGTCGATTTTGTTTAAAGTTATATTTAATTGCTTTTGCTTTATGAAATTCAAACGTTTTGTTATCTTTTACTAAATACAGAAACAATATTTTTTCCCTAATTTAATTTTTTTTAATTATTTTTATACAGATCGACGACGACGACGTATTTATTTTTTTGTATTAATTTCTTTATTTATGTATTAAATTGAAATATTTTAATAATTTCGGTATACTAATTTTACTTGGCAATGGACTACTAAGAACGAAGATAAATTGGCTAATAAACTATATATAATATTAAGTACTTAGGGATTTACTTTTCCTTGGTCCAGCACTATAGATTAATGCTTAGTATTAATTTAAAAAATATTTCAATAACTCTTAAAAATATGGTTCTGCATTAATTTTAAGTCGTACGCTGGATCATTGAAGATTCAATATTAAAAAAATTAAGGCGTGTTTTACTAGCTATATTTATGTAGGTATTATTATTAATTAGTATTAGAATTTTATGAGTAGTTTCAGAGGTTTATTTTTATATACTCGAATGTTAAATTGTAAGGACTAAGTTTAAACATTTCTGAAAAAGAAATCCAATAAATATCTATGATGGGGTCACGACCGTAGTCTCGATAGGCTTGCTTAAATTAAGTTCATATTACAACATTTTTTGATAAACCTATTTATATTGTGTACTTTATTTTAAAATTATTATATACCTGTTTATGGTTTATATTTGTTATATTTTTTGCATATTAATTCAATATTTAATTTGTTACCTTCAAATAAAATATTCTTTTAAATTTGTCTAAGTTTTGAAATTATCTTCACAAATATAATATAATATAATATAATCAATTAATATAAGCGATAGCTTAAGTATATTTAATTCATTCTCGGGTAAGCATTATTCTTTATATTTTATAGGCAGACAGAACTAGCCGCAATGATGAACATCTAACGCATGTCTATTATGTTAGTCGCGTACTTAACGAACTGCTTTTTGTCATATGTGCTCAACACATCGTGCCTTTGCTGACAGATTATATATAAAAACTAGTGTACACCAATGTCGATACAACGAGTGCTATGGGCGTTCTGCGTCCAACTTCACCGCTGTCGCTATTTGCTAAATGCTCGGACAACAGCCACGTATACGGTGTTGGTGACTTGTAAGTCTTACATTTGCAATAGCAAGAAATTTATCAAATATATANATATATATATATATATAGTTAATTTAGGATAAGAATGCTTTTGATTTTTGTTTATGTTAACACCCATTATAACCACTCATATTCATCTTTCTATCTATATCTATCTTTATTTCATCTCTCATTGTATTCACTCATTATTAGGTTTAGTTAAGTATAGGGAATAGTATATTATGTATAGGTTTACGGATTTCTCGGATTGATCGTCCGATCTGTGTTTTTTAAAATATAGTAGTAATTGCCATCATGTATCTACTTATCTGTTTAGTCTCTAAGCGCCTAGGATTATTAGATTATCTTGTCTTTGTGGCACGTAATTTCTCTATCCCCAATTCCTTGTTATTATTGTTTGCATAAATATTTCTCGCGGTTATCGAATCAACTCTTTTGTGACATTTGTAACTTTTATAATTTGAATTGTTTCAATAAATATTCTTTATTTTTTAATTCAAGAAGGTGAATTTCTTATTAAGATTAGAATCTAGAGTAAAGTCGGACGACGAAAAACGAATATCTTGACGGATGAGGATGAGGATCTATGGCTACTCAATTACCATTGAAATGCAAAAATATGGGAAGAACAGAAAGAATGTTATATATTTCTTTAACAATTGTGTATTGTAGATTTAATTGCGCCATTTTCGACCGTCACTCTATTATAGTAGTTAAAGATACTTATAGGAATGTTCAATTCTTTCTGCGCTACTTTTTTTTACTTTCTTCCCCTAGAACAAAATATTTCTTCGGGAAGTTAGTATTTTACAATTTAGTGCTAGTTTTAAAATAACGGCATGTACTATGAGTATCGCATATATAATGAAGTTTTTTTAGCATAATACCAATGATTACATTAATACAAATTTTGTGCACGTACCAGCACACGTTTGTCTACGATTCAGTGTAGTCTCTCATAATATAACGTAGTATAATATATAATAACGTTATATTATATTAATAATAAGGCTGGTTCAAGAAAATGTATCGTTCTTTATATTAGTATTTATTAAGCATAATTTATGGGGCTCAAAGTAATCACATTACGTAAATATTAAGAAAATCTTTTTGGACAATGTTATATTATATGTAGAAAAATGTTTTTAAATTACTGTCAATGTGTTGTTAGTTAAGGTCGGTTATTGGAGTATATTTTGAGTGGAAATAGTAAATAGGTATGAATATCTTTAGACTACCTGACGACTTTGTACGTGTGTATAGTAATATTGGGTTTAGCGTCACTGCTGCTCTTTGTAGCTGGTCTTAGTGTTAACATTATATTGGGATCGTTTCATGATCTCGTCGAGATTTAGCAATTTATGAGGATAAAGCTATCTGGTCTACCATTATCTCGCTTAGGAAGCAAAATAACATGAACAATCAACTGAAAAAGTATAAATTTTATAAATAACCAAAGCAAAGTTATAGGGTTTATTGGGTCTAGTTCCACCTTCCAATATTATTCAGTTAAAATGTTTAGCGATAATGAGCAGTATATGAGATGTACCAACATGTGAAAATGTATTACGTACTTGTGGAGTTACTAGAAAAAAAGCTGGACTTACATAAATTGCAAAATGTTGTCTTAATTATATTTTTTCGATGTATAAGTAATTTTTTAGGCATTTAATGCTATGATGCTTTATTATTTGAAACTTGTACCACCGAGGTCTAACTAGTCTTAACTAGCCATAAGTCAAACCTTATCCATTCTTATTCCATTTTCAAATTATCAATCGCAAGAACAATACATTTAATTAAAACCATCAAAATTTACTTAATGTATAGAAAAAATACTTTTACACATACATTAGTCGACATTAGAACGCGAAAATCAAAATATATGCTTAAATTGTCTTGTTGTCTTAATGTTTCATATTCATTCATGGCTTTCAAAGTGGCTATCATGGCTGCCATGTATCATTATTGCTGTTAAAATTAAGGCCTAAAGCACTTTGAGGTTTTAATTTATGCTATGTTCAAATATTGTAACGTGATCCTTGCACTCCTGGCTATTGATTACTCAATGCTCGTTCTGTAATGAAAATTTAATGTTATTGACTTGAACTTTGACTTTTGGTCGCCATTCTGCCTGTCGATTGAAACATGGAAGGCGTAACCAAAGGGGTTTTCACCATCCGCAATGACGATTTTGAATCGAATGAACGATTTTGTTAACACATAAGATGGGAGTGTCAGTATTATATAAATTTAAAATTCCAATTTAAAATTCCAATTAATTCAGTGTAAATTGCGCCAATTTTGTCTTAACATCTGGCTATCTTTAATCCTTTGCTTTTCTGTCGTTAAAGTTAAACAACTGAATTTCACTATAATAAAGTAAATTATTATTCTCATTAATCTTATTATATATTTAAAATAGGTTAAGGTATGATATTTTAAATTATTATTGTAACGTTTCATACGCCACGCGCAATCATTACCTGTCATGTTTAAAATTAAATAAATGTAATAATATAATATTTCGTATAAACTATGTTGTATTACCTATGTATGTATGTAAACGCATTTGTAACGGTGACGAGAAGCGTGAAATACCAAAATGGAAGTATGTAGAAGATCTTTGTTTTGACAATTATAGAATGATTAAATATACCCGTTACAAATGTGGCAGTCGTTTATGTCGTGTCACCTGGCTGTTAATAAATCGAAAAATTGTATATTATCTTTTATTTACTTTCCAACTCCCTATGAATATTAGAGGTGAGTGAAAATTGTGCGATTCTGGAGGAGTTTGTTCAGTGGGACTGAGTGTTTGAGTTTTGAAAAGAGCAACTGTTGAGTTTCTTGCCGGCTCTTCTCAGCAGAACTGCCTTCCGAACCGGTGGTAGCTTGCTTGCTTATATGTTCATTCGACGGGTCTAAAGTGCTTTTAATAGTTTATTTGAATAAATAATGTTTTGAATTTGAATTTATAAGAGTCCTTAAAATTATATCATGTGTTAGTTAAATATAAAGAAAATTTGTTTTTAATGTAAACAGTAGTTTATTATTGTTTGCACTAGTCCCTGTGGATTTTTTTTTTCTATCTCAGCGCACTTAAACGCAAAGACCGATTGATGATACTGTAGCCGTAGCAGGCAGATTGTGACGACTATAACATGAATGCTCACTATTTGCTTCAGAAAATTGGATCGCTCTTGCCGAATGTTCTGTTGGGTACTATAAATTCGTGCATTAGTAAATATAATGAAGTATATCTTACTTATTTGCTTGTTCGCTACTGGGTAGGCTCCAGCGAGCAAGAGCTGACACATATCGCCACGAAGCCCTAATTAAACGATCTACTTCAATTTATCTGCACTTGAATCTTGCAAGTAATGCAGAATTTCAAATTGTATCATAGGAAAAAAAACGTGATTATTAGACCAGATTAATCAAACCATTTTATTCTATTGCCGCCTCATTTGCGTAAATAGCCAAATTGTATGACGATATGTACTTAATGGCTAAAATTAAGCTTTGTTTAATAAAAGCGTGTTATTTCAACTGAAACAGCTTTTGTAACAAGAAATTTGTGTTAGTTACATTTTATTACATTTACTACCTTTTTTATTATACCGTTGACATTTATAATCTAAATGAAGAATAATAATGTTATTAGAATAAAATAAAAAAATAGTAGGTATTGAAAAATATATATATTTCAATGATCCTAACATTGGTAAGGGGTAGGTGGGGTACCTATGGGTAGTAGGTACTACCTATGGGTGAATGTGGCTTCCGCACTATTTTCAAACGTTATCAAACCTGAGATCTAGATTAAAATAATAGTAGGTACTTAACCCATAAATATAATAAAAAAATGAATGTATTTATATTTTGACATTATAAAAATGTCAAATAATTGTTTTGATTGATCATTGATGGAACTTGATGGTTTTTATACGTTTTACTATTATTATATTATTGTCAATTACTTTAGATTTTATGTTGTGTGACGCTTTCGACGATGATTTTGACAGTAAACTAAAATTTAGACTGTACGAGCTTGTAGATCTGGTGCGTGAAGAACAATTAGGCAAGAATAACTTAGAAGTAAAGCATAAAAAACCACGATTTGTACCTTTCTACCGGTCTTCTAAGCATACTGATAGTATAGGCAATGGTATAATTATTTAATTCAATATAATAGCATTTTATTTGGTGGTGTCGTCAATGTCGACATATATTACAATTAACTGAAAAAAAATTCTATTTCTCTTCACACACTATTCCGCACATGGCAGGGTAGGCAGGGGGAATCTAGGAATCCAAGTGTTAAGACACTCCGTTCCAATTAAGACACTTCCTACTTTCCCTCCTACCTTCCGCCAAATACTGGAGGCATGCGTGGTCAGTGGTGGAACTCAACGCCCTGTTTGCCTCGTTACCAGAGCGGGTATATTAAAATAGTAAATATTTCATTTCCTTGTGTCAAAATGGAACAACTGAGTCATATTTTCCATTTTTAGCCAATAACCAAGTTCTCATGGAACGGAGAAAGCTATGGAGTAGATGGAGTAAATGGGGCGGATGTTCTGTCACATGTGGAGACGGTACGATATCGCGCCGACGTCTTTGTGTCTGTGGAAGATGTGCACCTGGGGAACTCGAGGAACAGAGAAGGCCTTGCAACCGCCCTCCATGTAATGCTATTTCGGATATTTCTGATGGCTCACACGAATAAACAATTTTAAGAAATTTTGAATATACCTACTACATAGCCTTAAGTTTCAGAAAATAAATTGTTTTAATGATACTGTGTTTTAATAATTATAATATGAAAAATCCTTCTGACTATTCATATGAAATATCAGTCTACAATTTAGTAGAAACCTTTTGTCTCCATTCAAACTAGAAGTCTCAATGCTGTTGATAGTTACTTCACAATAAAATTAGATCATCCATAACATATATTATACAAATACTAAATATTTTGGAATTACTTCATGAAAACTGTTTGCTTTTTTTAATTTAAAAGACTATTGTCTGCAGTCGTTTCTGTACCTTGACACTGGTCAGATAAATATGTTAGTCGAACTCTGTTTGGTAATACGAATTGTTTTGAATGAAAGTCAACACTACGCCTTCCAAGGAGTCTCCGTCGCTTCGTGCAAAGGTAAACAGTATATTCGAAGAAGTAATTATTCCTTGGTATATATATGTTTGTCGGTATTTTTTGCTGATTTCCATTATATACTCGATCGTAACTAGTGATACAATTATTAGCAGAGAGTTATAAAAATGAACGTATATATTGCTACAATAGGAATACTACATTGTTCATCATTTTGTTCCGTAGTGCCACAGTGTACTGATTTAATCGTAACACTATTATCTATATAAATTTTATTTAATATTGAAAATATTTCTTGTATTGAAAATATTCAGAAGTGTTTATTCTTTTCAGCGACCGACTATGTCAAAGATGTACGAAAGCCATCCACCAGAATACCTAATAATGATTATGTGTCTACTCCAGATACTTGGGAGAGCAATCCTGAATTAAAATCATTATGGACTTACCGACCAGCTTCAATAGTAAGTTTTTTTTATTAGGATACTTATTAAATATATTTTTAATTAAATAATTATTTATCTTTTTACATAGTTTTCAAGGCAGCCCAATGATATAACATCTTATCAAGTTGCTCCCAAACCACGGCATTTTATCACAAAACTTGCGAAACCAATGTATTATGGATTTGATCCGTTTTTCGAAAAGGTATTTAGCAAATTCTTGTTAAAAATATTGTAATTAGCGCTTATAGTAAGCTGCCATGTTATTTCTGTTTTATTTAAAGAAAATATAAAATATTTCAAATAAATATTAAATATTTCTCACAGAGAGTATTTGAACCCTTCGAAAGAAGACAAAGACCTGTTACTCTGCTAAATTTTAGAAGAAATGGAATGGAGCCTTACAAAACGGTAAGGACAACATTTTAAAAGTCCTCACAATAATAAAAAATAGACATTGAAAAGTTATAATATTATAATTATATAATAATAAAATATACGTTTTATTTACATTTAAAGTTTTAAAATTTATAAATAAAATCGTAATAAGAAAAGACATTTAATATTTTCTTATTGCATTTACATGAAAAGCTAAATTTAAAATTATTTAAAATAACGTCTAATGTACTATTTTTAGTGAAAAAACCATTTAGTTTTATACGCTTGTCTTTTAAAAAAAACATGGTGTGGGGCTCTACCAAGCCTCCCTCATCTAGCGAGATGAAACTGAAACGTTTGTTCTATTGTACAATTATTATCTGTGCTGCAATACATAAATTATCAATATATATTTATTAAAATCAAATAATTAAAATATCTATAAATCTTGCTTTTTTATATTTTGCTATTATAGAATTTAATAATAATATTTATATATGGACCGTTTATTTTGAAAGTGGTGTAAGTCCATTTTTGAGAAAAATGAGCTATCACGTAATTCATGTTTAATTTCATGTACATTTTTTGTATATAACTAGTCCATGTATAATTTCTCAAAAAAGCCCATGTTTTGAACAACTTTAAATCGGTCGGTAAATGAAATTGCATAATTATCGATTATGAAAGTGGTGTAAGTCCAATTGATAGAGGTAGATGGCATAGCAGATGGATGCGTGTTTTGCTATTTTCCATTTATTTTATACTAGCTGTGTCCTACGGTATCACCCGCGGACCATTTGCATTGTTTCCCCTCCATGTTTCCACTACTTGTAAGTTAAAAGATAGATATTAAAAAAAAAGAGAAATGTATTAGAAAATGTACAGCGCATAACCTGTGAGAAGAAAATAAATACGACAAGACTGTATGACTCCGTATCTTTGCCCAGTAACAGCAAAAACAACAATAGCGCCATCTTTTTGCAGAAAAATCCGCAATCTTATTACGATTTTTCTAATTTTATTCCTATTATTTAGGAGTTGAATTTTTAAATATAATGTAGCCTAGATCTATTACGTACGAAAAATATAAAGACATGAAACAGCTACTACCCTATATATCTCCGGTGCATCATGCATATGAAATATATGAAACACTACATATGAAACACTACCACATGCAGAGAATAAGTAAATTCTTGTAATAACTATCTAGTATTGACAATGTAGTTGCCGTCTAAAATAAAATGTTATGTGTTGTTATGCGTATTTGTAAACAAATTTATATTAAAATAAAGTATATTTTAATCGATATTTGATTTTTCAAAAGTGAAATTAAACGATTTTTACAAATGTCTAATTTTGAAAGTGGTGTCAGTCCATTTACAGCACATAAATATGTGTTATCTTAGTCTAATTAGCCAAAAACAAATATATATACAAATTAAATGTTGATAAAACAAAACAATACAAGACCTCATACGATTTGCCTATATTTTTTAATCAACAAATATACTAACTTTAATTTTCTCGAAACCAAAGAAAATGGACTTACACCACATGGAATTTCGTACACAATTAAAAGTTTTGAAGTACCGACTATTTATGGTAAGGAATATAATATTGTTTCACTTTAAAAAAACATAAAAAAAATATCCATTTTCGCATACTGTGCTGCCATCTTTCCTTTCTACACATTTGCTTAAGCTGAAAAGCTTTATCTTAAGTATATTACTAGATACAGATGGGGCTTGACGTTGCTAATTTTAATTAGACCAAACAAATTAGTTAGTTAGTTAGTATAGCGTTTTATTCTCATTTATAATTGTTGTTTCTAATTATAATTTATAACTTTATAATAGCTTAATAGCAGTGAACGGAAGGTAGAGAAGAGAGAGATGAATTGCTCGTTTATTACTTACTTCCCATATGAAATATTTGGTTTTGTAATATAACACCTATTACATTTATTTTTCAGATCAATTCTGACAATATGGATCCATCTGAAGTTGCTGAAATCCAGTCATCTTTTAACGACATAAGTAGTTTTTGGAGAGAAATACCTGGGGCGCGTTAACATATGTGTAATGTTATATACAAATGTTCATAAATTTTATATAAACTTAATATTATTTATATACTAAGATTTTGTTGTTTGAATTAATATACGTTCATAGTTATTATATTAGTCTTCTCTTGTCCCGTTTTGATTTCCTTTACATAAAATTATATAGTATTCAATACACCCCCTAATTGAATACCTACTAAAGAGAAATATTCCCTTTGAATTGCAAGTAGCAAACTAACTAAATTAATTATATTATTTTTAGTCACACTTATAAATAGTTTTCTGTATTTAATAGTAAGATATATTTAAAAAAAAATACATATCTAGGTATATGTCTGGTAGCTGTTAAAAAGTATTTATAAATAAGATATCTTATGAGTATCTAAGTGCGAGAAAGCGAATAAAAATGTTCTATTGGAAATACCATTACAAATTTATTAGTTCGCACCTGTTATCTCCTCTTGATGATTTTGCCAATGTAGATATTTATGCCGGTTACAGTATACGTAAATAGAAAAAAAACCTGTTGAATTAACAAAAACTCCCATTAAATTACTTAATAAAGATGTCGTTATAGTTTAAAACTAACACTTTTTATATTAAATTGTTAGCTTTTAAAGTGGATATTAACGTCAATTAATGTTACAATAATCATATTATAATTATAGTTTTTTGCTGAAACGAAGACGATTATTCTTCTTCGTTCAAGCCACCCAAAAACCTAATAAAATATACCCCAAAATTTTAGAAAACGGGAATTTCGTTCGTTTTCCAACATTTATTTACTGTTCTAGTATTTTATGATTCCTAGAAAACACTTTATTTTATTAAAAATAAAAGTTGGAAAACGAACGAAATTCCCGTTTTCAAAAATTTTGGGGTATATTTCATTAGGTTTTTGGGTGGCTTGAAATTACAATTGGACCTGACAGGTGGCGCTACAATAGGTGTATATGTAAGATAAGACCTAAATTAAAATTAGGTTTAATTTTTTATTTGTAATTATTACGGGTTGGGCACCAGACTATTCAAGGGTAGGCCCGACCCACTCGGCTCCTCATTCCTATGCCTATGCTTTTTATACAGTACCTTCGTTCTAGATATATCTAAAACTATTTTATTTTAGCAATGAAATTGAAACATACAACTTATTTACACACATATAAATATATAATGTATAAGTATTATTTATTATAAGCGTTGTTAAGGATCTAACAGAATAAGTGATATTATGAACACATAGGTAATTTTAGTATCTGATTTCTAGGCTTCCCACATGTTTTAGATCAAATATCAGATTGTAATGAAATGATAACCAACGATTCCAATTGTGTTGAATTGCATTCATCTATTGTGTGAAATTTTCTTCAATATGGGAGTTCATTGTCTTTGTTAAGTAACAATTTTTTTGCGCTAACGAAAATTTAAGTATAAATATTATTATTGTTATAATCTTCTAATTCTTAATATCTCAATACATTATTAGTAAAAAGTATATATATTTATCCGCACGTCTTCCAGCGACGTACCAGCAAACGTCCTTTTTTTACCGACTTCTGTAAGAAAAGGAGGTTATCAATTCGACTGGTTTTTTTTTTATGTTTGTTACCTCATAATTTTTACTGGGTGAACGGATTTCGATATGTTTTTTTTTTATTTGAAAGGTGAAGCTTCCCGAGTGGTCCCATTTTTTTGGTCCATGTCTGACAATGGGATCTATGAGAAAATCACATAAGTCTTAAATTTGCATTAGGTATGTGCGCGATAAATAGACAAATAACTCAATGTCGCGCATACCGATTTTGATGATTTTATTTGAAAGGATACACTTCAAGGATACTTTGGTGAAAGTTTGGTTAGGTTCCGAGTATGGGATCTGGTCAAAATTAAGAAAGTTTGTTTTTTTTTGGTTAAAAGTTTATTATACTGTAATAGTTACCAGCAAAAACTTTTTAAATTGATGTCAGAAGTGAGATTCCTGATCGTAGCATTTCTTTTCAACCAACCTCAAAAAAGAGGATGTTCTCATTTTCTTAACTTCAAAAAAGGTAGATTCCCAATTCGCCCGAATACTTTTTATGTATGTTCTTGTCAATATACCAAAATGTTACTTTGCACAAAAATAATACCTAATTAAATGAAGTTTTACATGGGACAACCACAGCCACTCGTTGACAACCACTACCACCATCATCACCACTCGTTTAAGAAGCATCATTTTGAGATCTATTAACATTACACGTAAAATGTCATTTTACAAAAAAATCTCATAAAATAAATTAATTTTTAACAAAAAGAGAAAACCGACTTCTAAAAACGAACTAAAAAGTGAAAATAAGAATTAAGTCGGTGTCAAACTAATGCTACCACAAACTTACTACAATATCTGATTACTAAACCTGTTTGTTTTACTTGGCACCGACTTCAAAGTTATAAAATCTTCAATTATTTGTAATTAATAATATATAATTATGTTAATAAGTAAAATAGTTAGAAAGTATGAAGCTTATTACTAGCCAAGTAGTACGTACATAGTACCTTAAAATGATTGAAAATTTTGTTACTATTAAAAATATAACGTTTCCGAACTCAGGTGACATATTATGTCAAAAAAACAATTTTATTTATGTCATAAAAACTCAGTGATGACAACCTGTATTAGAGCTATTTCTTATTACATTTTTATTTTGGAAAAAAATCTTTGTGCTGTTCTGTTATAAACTTGTATTGAATATAGAATAATGTAAAATAAAATATATAGGTATGTACATTGAGTGTAGTATCAATTTGTCTCTACAAAATTTATTAAATAAACAACAGAGCAGAGGATTATCGCGGATCCCCACTCGAGGTAATAAAATATTTAATTAAATGTATATTTTCATTTTCGCTCCGGTATCGAGGCAAAGCGGCAAAAATTTCGTCTAAAGTGGGGAACAGAGTGTCTTAACACTAGGTTCCCTCTGTCTACCCTGCTATGTGCGGGGTGTAATGCGAAGCTAATTTATTTATTTTTAAATAAGCAACACATTTCTGAAAATGGTCATCAATGACCAAACAGCCAGAGGTTCCTAGGAAAGGAACCTGGATACTCTTTTTCGTTTTATAAATTTGAAGTGCCGGATTTCAAAAACCCCTCCATTCAGCTCGGCAGCGGTTGGGTTGTGGCCACCTGCGCACACACGTGTTTCAACAATAAAGCTATTAACAAGTTTGAATTTTTAATGACACCGAACTGATCATATTATTACATGACATGTTTCAGTATGTCTTTATTTACGCGTCGCATTGGTCGCATAGTGACGGTTCTCTCTGTAAAAGTAGAATTGGACTGCGTGATGACGTGATACTTAGCGATGATATTTTATTTGAATGTGTGGAATTACATATAACAATCGCCGTTAATGTGTCGGTAGTCTGATGACTGTGTTTCCCAAACTTGTGGTCTCGTCTTCAAACATTTCGTCTACTAGCAGCAGAAAGGTAATGCTATCAAAGCTCATACTTGTAAGTAAAGAAAGTACCTATATTAAAATTAATATTATTAGTTTTTTTATGTGGCAATAGTATTTATTTATTAAAAATTTAAATATAAATATTATATAAATTACGTCGCGCATTGTATCTCTACATATGCGTTCTGTCAAGCTGCACGTATCGTTATTTCAATTTTTCGGTGGTGTTGATAAGATAAGTTAGTATTACACCTATTTAATATAATATATGATTTGATTTATATATGTATATTATATATTACGTAAGGATTTTGTATTTTATTTTTAAATTATGCCAATCTATTTTTGAAGAGTTTCATTAGTAAAGTATTCAACTCTATTTTACTAAAAAGACTGTTCTAAGACTGAAAAAGAGGCCAGTTGTTGTACAGGTGCAAAGGCGTGCGATTGTAAACTGACAGGTTGCGAATTTGATCCGCTCCTTCGCTCTGGTAGCGATTCAAAGCGCAGCGTTGAGTTGAGTTGAGTTGAGTCACTGAATGGCGAAAAGCGAGGAACGGGAATGTTTTAACCCTAAGTTCCCAGGTTCCCTCTGCCTACACTGCTGTATGCGGGATACAGGGTGAAACTAAAAAAAAAACCAGATAGAACATGGTGCGATTCCTTCACCAAGTCTCTTTAAATAAACAAAATTAAAATATGAAACTTTACATCTGGCTTACTACATGTTTACTATACATTCACCTGTTTCAATGTATATATTAATGTAAATGAATGAAGTTTTCGCTATAAAAACATTTAAATAACAATCTATTTACAATTGTATACATTGTGTAAACTTTTATTAGTCACCAGTCGTGCCTTTTACATAGTAAATATTAAACGCTCCAAATCAATAGCTGCTGTCGAAGTCACGATATATTAATTTAAATTTATATATAGTATGTTGTTACGGGTGCATTCGTTTTTTTACAATTTTTTAATTAGAGACAGAATAAATATTTGAGGATGGNGGGGGGGGGGGGGGGGGGGGGGGGGGGGGGGGGGCGTTCTAAAATATTATTTCTTAGAATTTTTCTTTAGTTACACGCTGTGCCCCATCTATAGCGAGGAAATGAAAATATTAAATATTTCATTTCCTCAAGTGGGAATCAAACCCACATCCGCCTGCGTTTAGTCACACGCTTGTGCCCCGTTGCCATCACGACTTGCCATTTAAAACTAGGAAGTAGGAAATGAAGACTTTATCTAAAGATATTACATTTGTAGACACTATCTGGTTTATATATTATAGAAACGGAAAATTTTTAAGTATTACTATAAATGCTTCCGAATGATACAAATCTTCATACTTAAGTAATTGACATGCGATTATTCTGGAAACTTATCGTTTTTTTTTTGTTTTGTTTCAAACTGTTTAGTATCCCGTATATAGCAGGGTAGGTAGAGGGATCCTGGCCTCAATACACTTTGTATCCTGCGTAACGAGGAAATGAAAATATCGTTTTCCACTGAATGGGAATCAAACCGACAACTGTCGCGTCTACACGTTGCTTCGTGGTCGTGCACCACGAATCTCGATGAAATATATAAAGAAACATAGAGCATAGGGCAACGAGAATAAAAAGAAAACGCAATTCGTTTCTTAAATTTTAATGATAATAATTTTATCTAAAGCTTTGTAATCAGAAATTATATATTATATGCTTCGGAATAGAACTGTATAGAATATGAACTAGTCAAGCGCGAGTCAGAGTTTTGAGATACGGAACCCTAAAAATGGTTTATTTATAAACTAGTAAATATTAAACATTTTGTAATATAGGTTGGTATCTATCTGAGTGTAATTTATTTAAAATATTAAAACATTTATGACTCGGTGTTTTTGCTTAGGTATGGTATCATTACATTATCATTTAAAAGGGTGGAAGTGACAATCACACACAAACAACTATTTTTAGATATAATTATTTTAATACTAAAATGGACTTTGTTAGCCATATTAAACAATAACACAATGAATTAATTGTTACATTTTATTTCTCTTTTTCATAATAAGTACTAATCAATTTTAAATAAATGTATTTACATTTAACCATTTACTTTTTTATTGTCCAAAATTATATTATTTTATATTTTTGCACATTAATATTGTCGATACCTGACGATGTATGTATCTTCTCAAAGCGGCGGCTACAATCACATACGTGAATACCTAATAATCCTTGTGCTAGACTGTATTCTGGTTAAAGAATACAAATTGAGCTATATATACTGTCGTTTAAAAGTATTTGCCCACTAAGGAATAAATGAGTTTTAGTAAAAAAATGTTCAAATTGCAATTCAAGCAATTTCTCTACCTAGAGACTCGCTTGAGACTCTTAGCGGATCAAATGCTTCCGTTGTTCTTGTCCCAGGTTTGCACTCTGGTCCTTTTAACGGACATTGGAGAGAGAGAGAGAGATAGAGAGAAAGTGAGCGCACCTGTCTTTGTGCACTATAACGTACCATATGTTTTAATGAAATATTATGTAAAATGTTGTGATATAAAATTTATATTTTACATGACAAGTTAACACCCTTGAAGTGTTATGATAAGGTTAGTTATCAAATTTTCGCTACCATAAATGTATTTTTGGCGATACACTTGTACTGACAGAGCCCTCACGTCACCAGAGAGTTTTTTTCATAAAACACAAAAGAGGCATTATCTTTGCTCGCAGTAATATACATATATTAGATCTATTGGGGGTCTACTAGTTAAGGTATCTTGTTGGACGCGAGTAATATTCACATGGGCTAGTTGCTTATAACATTTTGATGTACTGGCTCCTTGCAGTCCAGTTTCTATTTTTTAGTATAAATTACTCTTTCTTTAATAAATTCTATTCTAAATTACTACTTTTTTAAAAATCATTATTCTTCTCTATACGCGCTTTTAGACATTGTATTTAGCATGATTCTAATATGTCCCTTATTTTAGTTTTACCTATACCTGTGTATTATTCAGTAGTACTAATAAAATCATTTCATCAGCTTATATCTATATAGTGGAAGTGTATAATATAATATACACTTACACTATATAGATATAATATACGCACACTAAAATAAAATAACATTTATACTAACGAGGATTGTAAGTATAAATTTTATTCATTTCAAATATCATCATGATTGGCACATTCAATAGACAAAAAAATTAAATACAATTTAGTGCTGCTCTCTTATTAAACCGTTACGGTAAACGTTCTACGTCACCAGAGTCTGTACGGAGCTTGACAGGTACTCTTATACTAATTCTTTTAAAAAAAAAATCTTATGATCAGTTTTTACTTCTTCAGATTCAAAAATAAATAAATATTATTTTTTGAATCTGAATCTAGAAAGCCGTCGTGGCCCAGCGGTATAGGTACTGCAGGCCTAGCTTGACAACCAACATCACATGCGAGTTGCCTTGCACACACCGGAGCCCAATGGACGTCGCCTATGCCCTCGCCGGAGTATATAACAGCATTTACTCCGCAAGCCCCATTGTCCACTCCCTAAAGGTTCTCGGATACACCGACGCGCGAATACCACACTGTAATGACGGCACCCTATATCTGGTCCACACGCAGGAGGAGAAGAGGCAGCTGAAAGACCAGGGATANTAATATTGGCGGGAACATAATGTCAACTGTCAAGCTATAGCGACTGTGCCTCACGTTCCTGCTTATGCATTTGTTTTTTTATGTCAATTTATTGGCTAGAGTGGAAAATAATATTTATATTTATCATCAGCTTCGATTGTAAATCTGCTTACTACGCAAATAATCTGGAGAGACAAAAACTTTTATATAACTATTAGTGTATTACTTACGTACACTTTTGAATGATTCCAAAGCAGGTTTATATTTTTAAGTCGACATTATTATACGATAGGCATTTTAATTTGAAATATTTTTATTTTTAAATTACTTGATTTTTAAAAAAAAAATATGCAGAATACGTTGTACAATATTTAACTTATATTTTATAGAATTATCGACAGGAAGTGTATAAGTTAAAAATCAAAGCATCTCGCATGTGATCAATGTACTTAATCTAACGAACCAAAAGATGTGAAAAAAAAAAAAAAAAAAAAAAAAAAAAAAAGCGGTATAGCATCTGACCGTAAACGCGACGATTGTGGGTTTGATTACCACTCGGGGGACTGAATTACTTGTATTTCGTTGCTCCGGTAACAGGATAAATACACGCATGCACGTACCAATGTAGGACAGAGTGTCTGGTCTTTTCCCTACTAAAAAAATATTTACAAAATGACTACAAATTCAATTTTTATAAGTCACATTCCTGTCGACCTTCCTATCCTTATCCTAGATGGCCGAGTCCTACTCGCAATTGATCACTTTTTTTAACCTGAAGCAATGTTGGTGATATATGTAGACATTGTAATAGCTAGTTATAGTCGTGTATATATTATCTGTATTTTCACATATTGATAATTTGTATTATCAAAAGTGTTATTTAAAGATAACATCAAGATTTTATAAGTATCTACGTTTAAAATTGTACTTAAAGTAATTCTAGAAATCAAATCTGCTAATAATTTTTCTGGAGCATTAGCTTTAATTTGTATGACGGAATGATTGAAATAATTTGATAAATCTGTAATCTTATTTAATGTTTTCAAGTAAAGAGATATGAAAAACGGAGTGATGTTAGTAGGACATTTCTTTGAATCAGAAATTTTAAGGTCGTCATGGCGCCTTGGGAGAGCGTTTGACTGTAAACACGGTAATCACGGTATTTGTGGATTCGATTTCAACTCGGGAAAAGATTTTACACTTCATTTATTTTTATATCACCGCTCCAGTTCATGCCAAGCAATAATTAAATTCGAGCAGAAAAGGGAGAGCTGACAGCTTTGACACCAGGTTCTTGTTATCAATCAGCGTAAGAACGTGTTCACCCCAGAATTTTACCAGCAAAAATTAGCTAAAATACCTTAAAATTAAAAAAAAAATACACAAAAAAAATATTTCAAAACCAAAGTCAAGGCCCCTCTGGAAAATATACGCCCATGCCTATAGGAAAACCGCGGTGATGAACATTTTTAATATGAATAATGTTTGAGAAATATATAATACTAGCGGACGCGCGCAGCTTCGCTTGCTTATTTAGAGGTGAATTCTAATAAAACATGAAACACGTGTTCAATGAAATATTTTTGAGAGTCTAAGTTTCGATTTTTATAAAAATCGGTGGAGACTTATAGATTTTTCCATACAAAATTTCAATCCCTTATTGGCACCCTTAGGAGGTAAATTCTAAAAAACCGTGAAATACGCGTTCAATGAAATCTATTTAAGAGTCTGAATTTACAATTTTATAAAAATCGGTGCCGATTTAAATTATTTTCCATACAAACTTTCAACCCCCATTTCGCCCCTTTAGGGTTAAAATTTTTCAAAATCCCTTCTGGATGTCCAGATTACGATGGTAAGTATCTGTCCAAATTTCACGTTTCCAGCATCAGCGGTTACGGCTATGCGTGCGTCTTACCTCAGTCAGTGAGGACAAGTCCTTTTATATATATAGATCCTTATTTTACATTGTCAGCCTCACGTAATTGTTTTAATACTTAAAAGATTTTAAATCATCCTATAAAGTTTTTATTAAAAACTGTAACAAAATGTTTACTTTGTGTGACAGTGGCATCGCCTTAAAGTGACAAAATATATATCTAAATTCCAAAGATAAATAAAAATAATCTGTATAATAGTATTATCTTTACACGTCGGTACTTCCAAACGTAGCTCACATGTTTACATAATATTTTGTATACCTACGTAACACAAATAAAGTTGTTTTAAGGAAAATCCTAAAATCAAATGTTTTGTTTTAAAATCACTTTTTTTTAATGTATTTAGTTGTTTAGATAGATTTTTTTGTTTTGTTTGTTGTGTTAATCTTGTTTGTTGTTGTTGTATATTTATTGTAAAATTTTAATTTTTTGTTTATTTATTTACGTCATTATTATCATTGCATTTGTATTTTTTAATATACGCTATGGAACATCGCGGAATGAATTAGTATCTAGAATATTTTTTACATTTTTAAAGTGTTATTCCGAAAGAAAGAGATTCCTTCCTTAGGAAAGAAAAATAGTTATTTAGAAAACGTAAAAAAAATTGAACATAGCGGGACTCGAACCCGCGCCTCCTGTAAACCGTCCAAGCGTTCTGTCCACTAAACGTCCACTAACACATACGTTCTCATCAAGCTTAACCGTCGAAATTCTTACAGGCTTCTTGTTGTTACAACTTATTTATGTTGTTAGCATCTCTGTAGGAAGATTTTTACAAATTTTTGGAATTTTTGAAATTTAGCTCAAAATAATTAAATTTGGTCTAATTATAGTTTAGATATATTATGTAGGAGAAGTGCAGAACGAGCTTCAAATATATAAAATCTGACAATATAAATATTATACTTTTGTATTTATAAAGTGCCATGCACGTTGCTATGGCAACGCATATTATTATAATACGCGTCAATGGGTACTCTATTGATTATGAAGGCACATCCCGTACAAATAAGTTATATTGGATAGTACGAGAATTTGCGGAATTCCAATTGAAATATGCTACTGTATGTGGAACATATTCTTAAAACACCATTTACTTCAATTTCAATTAAAATTCGACATTTCCGCAGTAATTAAAAGGAAGTTACAAATGTCGTTTAATATATAAATACTGTATCACTTTTTGCAGTAACAAATAAGCAAAATTAAGATATAGGTATGTAGGTTAATATATTTTTTTAACTTTACGCTGTATAGTGTCAAGACACTCCCTTCCCATTAGGACACTTCCTTTTCCCAATTTTCTCCGAATTTTCGAGACATTGCGTGTTGAGTTGCCGAACAGCGCAGCGGAATCGAATACGGAACCGTCGCGTTTAAAGTCGCACGCTTGTGCGCGTCCCCCACGGCGATACGGCGTAATTTATATTATTAAATATTTACAAAAATAAACTAAAGTAGGTACAACCTTTCTGGGAAACATATTTTTTAACTTTTAAATTAATTTAATTATACATATATTATACTGGCACTCTGTCATTCTAACCTAATAACCATTTACACTATTTATCATATACTACTAATAGATTTTTTAATTTTAAAGTATTAAAAATGTATTATCTAAAAAAAGCCATTTAGCGAACCTTTACAAAAAAAAATGTAAAAAAAAATCACTTTGAATCATTAACATGTTGTCTGAAACAAATAACGCGGCCTTGGGTCTCGTTGTGTAAGTGTTAGAGCAACGCGAAAACAATGTGCCTGCGGCGGAATCTATATCTATATGTGTATTGCGGTAAATAATATGAAAATAGCATACGATTCTTGGCCGAGATGAGTCGATTCTTTTTCAGTTTAACGCTTCATCCTCAACACAGGGTAGGCAGACGGAGCCTAGTGCTATGACACTCCGTTATCCATTTCCCCCTTAATTCTGGATGCGTTGAGTACTTTAAATATTTCAGATCTTCGAGCCTGCGAACCTGCTCTACAACTGGCCTCAATTGAGTAGATTACGGCTTTTTGTGAACTTGGTATAATACGGAAAATATTGACTCGTAGAAATTGCGAAAACAGAGAAACACTTATTAGAAAACTTAAAATTCTAAACATTGCCAGATTTGAACCTCGCGCCTCTTGGACTAATTTTTAAGTTTCATAAAAAGTATTATACGTATAACTACGTTTGAACTGTAAAATTTAATTAAAAAATTATTCGTGTCAGTTTAAAAAAATAAAAACAGGTTACTATCAATCGATGTGCAAATTTTTATTTAACTACTTGTCTACATTTCTAAGCTCTACTTTCAATTTAATTGTGATAATTAGCAATTTCAGACGTTTCAAAACTACATGCTTGCAATTGGTAAATCTCAATAATGTTTTTGATGAATGGAGACACCATTATTATCTATATTTTTATGTAAAAAAAAATAACATTCATTAATATTTAGTTTACCTGTACTAGGTGGGGCTTGGAGTGCGACATGTTATACAGAGTTATGCTCTACCAATCTTGACTATATTTTCGAGATTTCATAGGTATTAGAATGAACCTTAATAAACTTAACACTGTATTAAGGCTAAATACGTTTTTAATGTGCTTCATTAAATACACATGTACACATTTGTATGCAAATTGGTAAATTTGCATCTTTAACTGCTGTTATCTTTGAAAAGCCACCGACGTATCGTATATAGCTGCAATTAATAAACTTAAAAATATTACTTCTTATTGTTAAAATGGATCTTTTGTATTAGAACATAACATATACAATACGAAATGGTGTGCACAGTTTCCGTTCATTACAATATAGTCCAAGAGGCGGCATGTGTAATCTGTTGTATTACAACCGGGAACAAATGTATTAAACTGTGTTTATATTGTTTGTGCAGGTGAGTTCGGTGTGCGGTGGTGGCTTGTGGACACTTCACGCTTATTGTGTAGGCGCCGGTGAAGCTGCGCTGACGCCTCGTCGCCCGCGGACCATCAGTCGGCTCGTTGCCGGCACGCTATTTACACGTGCATGCCTCCCGCCCAGTGCCGGTCAAGTATAGTGTTCTCACTCTCCACTCTACGCCGACATGAGCGCCGGTAAGAGGAAGCTCTCGTTCCTGGGCTTCGCCCCGCAAGTAAGTTTTAATTTATACGATTCATATATTTATATAAGTTTTTGTGTAGATTTTATTAATAATTGATTTGGTTTCGTTTTTTTTTTAAGTAGCTAGTTTTTAATCTGAACCAAAGTTTCTGCATCGGTGATAATTCGATATGTGTAGAGCATGGCCGCGCAATTATTATGAGATTTAAATTGATTTTATAGGCGTTTATTTCTTTTTACTATTCAGTTAATTGAATTATTATATTTATCTACGCTGATTTTTTATATTGCTTACTAATAATTTCAATTCTTATATTGCGGTGTACGTCGTAAAGAAATAAGTCAAGGTGTTCCTGATGTTACTTGAAGAATTCTAACTTTTATCCTTAACGCACTCGGAGTGACAATTAAGGGAGATGCTCATAGGCGTTCAGAGGCCTTCATGAGAGAGATGCTCGTTATCCTTGTTCATAATTCGCGGAATTTTATAATTGCCTAGTTTCTAGAAATGTAATATGCTACTTTTATTACATAATTTATATCATGATAAAATTAAAAAATATATCAGCTTCACGCGGTATCCCGCGCAAGCAGAGCAGAAAGAACATAGTGTTAGAAGGGCACTCCGTGTTAAGTGGGGAAACTCAACGCCGCGCTAGGCCTCGACACCAGAGCGAAGAAATGAAAATATAAATTTAAGTAAATAATTAATTTCCTCAAGTGGATATCGAACCCACAAAAACGCGTCTAAAGCCATGCTGTGCACAATTCGCCTCTTGATATTTTCTGTTAAAGAGTTCCACTCATCAGCACCAAGTCAAAGTAAAATGTAATAAACGAACAGATGACACTACCCCTTTGAGTGAAGTTTGCTGGTTAAATGCATGGGAAACCTGGTAGGGATAACTAAATAAACATTTACTTGTGAACTACAACATACATAGAAACTTTATAGTGACTGATTTAGTCTGTGATATTAATTTCTGTTTAATATACATATACTTATATGTATATTTGGTTGTAAATATAGAGTTAGGTGTGTTTTTATGTCATATTAATATGACATTTTCAAAGTGTTATTCCAAACTTTGGAAAACTTTCTTAAAAATTATTTGTTAATATCCTTTATATACTATATATCCTTTATATATATATATATATATATATATATATCTACTATTATATATTATATCCTTTATTATACTTTATATATGGCTTTACTTAAATTATCTTTCTGTGAAATTTTATTTTTTTTCTCACGATTTGTAGCCAATAGAATAAATTATGAACGTTATAAATATGTTTATTATTAATAATAGAATATTTATTTATACATGGTTATTACAATTAACTATCAATGTCTTCTAGATTTTCATAAGTTATTGAAAGGGTAATAAATTGTCGTACAAGGTTAAATAATAAACAGATAGAACTATTTATATTGCTCTACAGGAACAGTTTACATAGTGAACAGTAAAAAAAAATCAGCTTTACCCGCACACAGCGGGATAGGCAGAGGGAACCTAGTGTTAAGACACTCCGTTCCCCATTTCTCGAGACGAGACGAGATTTCTTGAGGCATTGCGTATTGAGACACCAGACCCTATTTCATTTCCCCGATTGGGAATTGAACCCACAACCAGTCACGTTTACAGTCATACACTTGTACTCTGTGCGCCAAGACTGGCTCAAAAAAAATTACAGAATAATATTGTACTGTATATTTCTTATATTTTGACTGTAATAAAGTAGATTTAGTATTTAATCGGATTACGAAGATAATTTATTTTCATTGGGATAGGTCGCGTTTTATCTACTATCTATATGTATTAAATCATTAACTGACGTAGTACTTTCGCTATTAACGAAGGAAACGAGGCTAATATAATTAAAATTTTTTAGCGCATATGACAATATGAAACACCGAGTGTATTTTAAGTAAACATGTCCTCGATCGTAAACAGTTATTAGATAATATTCCTTATCTTTATCTACTATTTTGTTTTTCGTTTATCAATGATTTTTCAAAATTAAATATTACAATTTAAAGCGATATCTTGTTTTAAATCACATTACATAAATCCTTGAAAAATATAAATTGTGCAATTAATTATAAATTTGTTGAGATACATTGTATTGAACTTAAAAAATAAACAAAGTTACAAGAAAATTTACTATTTTACTGAACTCGAGACCTATGTTTGTCGTGAAACAATAAATATTTACAATGTGAAATGTTCGCATCCGTTCGCCGTAGTAAGCTGAAGCGATCTAATCAACGACAATCAATATAGGTAATATATGAACGTCTTTTGTTGACGCTCCTGTCAGTCTTTATAATTCATATTACTTCTTAAGGACCGGATTTTTTAAGTGTTTCTGTAGGTTCCGTGTAGGTACTGTTTACCTCAAAAATCTCATCTTAAACGCTAAATTAATGCTAATTATAATGACGTTAATTATAGATTATCATAATAAATTCTGCATTGCTCTAAATTTAGTAAGTGCATGTGTAAACGCAACGGTTTTTGCTTTGGACTTTTGTAAAGTCGATATATATTTTTCATGTAGGGATAAACTTGGACGTAATTTAAATTGACCTCTGTTGCTTTAATAATAGAGTCTATAGTTGTATGTTGTCCGATTTTGTCACCTAATTTATTAAACAAATTAAAAAAATATGCTAAATTCTTCTACCTACTTGGTTAAAAAAAGTATATACTTATACGTTTTACATAAGTTCGAAAAAGTATACGCTGAGTGAGTCAACACTTGTTTTTATAAAACTGTTATTAGAAATATTAATTAAAGATTTTAAATTTATAAATCCCCTCGAGCAGTCTTCAAATCCACGATCAACTGGTTCCAAGATTATCGCTGCGCTATAATAAAGTAATAATTAGCTTTTTTTTCAAAATAATTCACCTCATTCACATATGTCACTGTGAAATTCTTTACAAAGGAAATACCAATTGGAAATATTCATGTACTCTATTGCATATAATAGTTTTGTGAACAAAACAGCCATTCTATAAATTTATTATACGTAATTTTAATATTATACAAGTAATTAAAATGTAGAGTTTTAGCTTAGACTATATGGGGTTTTTAGAATATCAATTAGCTAGTTTCTGAATATATATTAAATTAATTGTAAATTTATACTTTCCTTTGTGTTAAATAGAAAATCTAAAAAAATATTATCATTAATAAAATTTTCGTAAATCCGTTCTTAAAGCTTTTTTATATGTAATGATTGAATAAAAAACTAATAAATAAAGTTAATATTAAATATTTGAAAAAATAAAATCGATCAGATTAATAGTGTTATATAACAATTTAATTAGCTTAACAATAGGTATTATTAACAGTTTACTAGTAAAAAAATGTTATCTAATTTTTTATTCATTATGTTTTTAATTATGTAAATAAATGATTATTTCAATATGAAATAGGGAATTAACAATATTAGTGTACTATGGCACAGCCTGTGTCTGTAAACGCGCCGGTTGTGTGTTCGAATCCCATTCGGGTAGTGAGATACTTTCATATCATCGCAATGGCAATAAGACGAAGTTCGTTAAGTCCTCCCATTCAACACAAAATGTCTCAAAATTTGGAGCGAGAAATGAATTATTGAATTTTTTGAAGTTTTTCTCTCCCAAAACCATCTACGTGGTCATATTTATATGTTTGCAAATATTCATTTCAATCGGTCAAACCGTTGGGAAGCCTTTTGATGACAAAGAGTTTAAAAAGTCTCCAGCAGCACCATATACTTACTATGATATCATTGTTTTTTATAGAAAATAACTTAAGCTAATATTTTCGTGTACGTTTATTTCGTGTGTAACTAAGTCTGAATAATAAAATATTTCAAGTTTGTTTTACGATAAGAAAATTTTGAAAAGTAAACTATTTCCTAGTATCAATGTCACGTTATCTGGACAGAAGACAAGTGGATTAACGGTTGTTTTAGAAATCCACACAATTGACACCACAGAAAAAACATAGTTATCTTCTATCTAATATAGATTCAGAATAAAATTTATTAATATAACCTTGCCTCATATATATTTATATAATATTAATAGGAAAATTCTACATATAGCTATAATTAGAAACAAACATATATCCTATCCTACTAATATTATAAATGTGAAAGTTTGTGAAGGTGCATGTTTGTTTTACACAAAAACTACTAAAAATAGCTTATTATATATATTTACATTAAAATAAAACATAGGCTACAATTTGTGTAAACATGACTTATAATCTGGGTAAAATATTACAAATAAGATTAAGCGGGCGAAGTCGCGTTTGGGTCGCTAGTATCCACCTACAGAATTAACTGCTGTTTCATAATAATGTTGTAAGGGATCTTATCAATCGATTTCGTTTGTTTCCTTTAAACTTATTACGAGACGATTGTTTACGCCAATTGTATCAATATTCAAATCTATATCCGGATAAGATAATAGTCAAGTACGGTTTTTGTTATGTCTAACTAAATAAAAGTACCTACTTTAGGCACTTGAAATGGTTTAAATAAAATATGTCTGTGTCCGAATACATTGTATAAGTACTTAAATATATATCAATTTAAGAAATTATTTCCACATCGGAGAAGCTAGCGAAAATCTGGTAAGCTAGCGACCAGCTTGCGACTTCGTCCACTTGAAAGGGATTAAAGATTATCACTTAACATTAAATAGTGAGAACAGTACTAAAATTAGTTTAAAAGTTTCTGAGACTACCGTGTATCAACGCACAGACCAACCGACAAACATACACATATTTAAAATAAACAATTTTTTGTGTTCTATTTCGTTGATAAATATCCGTTGATTAAATATCTTCCATATACAGGTAGCTATCTGTTATATTTTACTTATACGAGTATGTATATTTAAAATTAAAATAAATCAATTCAGCTTCACGCTATGTCCCTCACACAGCAGGCTAGGCAGAGGAAACCTAGTGTTAAGACACTCCGTTCCTCACTTTCTGCTGAATTCTGGAGACATTGCGTGTTGAGTGGTAGAACTCAACACCACCCTTTGCTTCGACACCAGAGCGAAGAAATGGAAATATAAACTTAAATAAATATTTCACTTCCTCGAGTGGGGATCGAACCTACAGCCGTCGCGTTGCAGTCACACCCTTGTGCCGCTGCGCCAGGACGGCTTCATATTGTGATATTATGTAGCCTTGACTATTTAAATTGATGCTGAGGAGACCTGGTGACATGTAACGCGGGTTTCGAACCTATCACAGGCACCAGCAACCCAAAACATGTTAATTGTCCAAATGGCTTCACTCATTGTATTTCTAACTTTTTACATTGTGGTTGATAAATATTTATATATAGATATATTGATAAAGCTACCCGCAACCGTCATGTGTATAGACGGACCGACAGACGCTTCCCAATGCCGCGATGGCGTCACCTAACTAAATACTGGCAAAATAATCCCAATGTAATATATCTAGGTCGGTCACACACTTAAAAGTGAGTAATAAAGTAATAAACGTATGATTTTTATTGCTTATTAAATGCTAACGCTATAAATATAATCTGTATGATTTCATATCCTAAGTGTTATTTTTACTCAGGTGCTCAGTCAAACAATGGCTGTCTCGGATACTTGTACAATTGCTCAACAAGAGTGTGTCAATGTTTACTTACTATCAAAGAAATAAAATATTTCTAAGAAATTATAATATTTTGTTAATTAAATAACACACTAATTATGTTGGATTTTCCTCATTTGTTTTACAGTTAATTCTTTTTTTTTTGATTTTAATAATTTGCAGAGTGGTCGTAGAGTACGTATTTCCGTCTCTCGGTTCCCGCTTGTATTCTTTATATATCTTCTTCAGCGTCACGCTGTATTCTGCTTGTAGCAGGGTAGGTAGGAAGCAGAGGGAGCCTAGTGTTAAGGCACTCTGTTCCCTCTTTCCACCGAATTCCGAATGCATTGCGTGCTGTGTGGAGAAACTCTACGCCGCTGCCAATATATTATATACAGTTATGGAGACAGTCTACGATTAATTTAAATGAGGTACACCATGAAGTCTCATAAATATATATTTTATTATTTGCTTAACAAACAATACTTTATTATTTTTACATAAATATATTGTAAAAAAAACAAATCATTAATATACTCGTATTATTACCAATGTCCAATTTAACACGAATTAATATTATTTTCTTAATAATTCTATAGGAGACAACCGCATATTAAAAGTTCAAGAAATTAAATTAACTAAGTTAAATAAATTGTTCTAGTAATATTGCAGTTCTATAATATGTTCAGGGCCAGGTCCACAAGGGCCCTTTTCTGGTGTACTAGAAAACACATCATATACTAAGCACTAATGCAGTAAGACTTATAAGAGTCTAGAGGTGAGTAATATTTTCTTTGACATAAATATTATGTGTGAAGTATCTACAGAAAATCAGATTATTTCTCGACATAATAATATTTGCTGCAATCTTCACAGATCTTGCAAACAACATGGGAACTATTTAATAATAATCCTTTGTTAAAAAATGCCTCTGCTTGTGGCACTTGCGGTAAATGCGATGGCTGTGGGTTCGATTCCCAATCGAAGAAAATAAAATATTGAATTTACAGACGCAGCATGCTGTATAGTGTGCATTGTTTTGGGCTAATATACGACACGAGTGCTCGTACGCTCAAAACAGTATTTCACCAACTATACAGTAGGCACCAAATGTTCTCAAATGAACGAGCGACGAATGGCCAACTATTGCTAAAATACAAAGGTATTTACGTAAAAACAATTGGATTAAGTCCAATCTTAGTCTGCTTGACTTACGAATTTAAATAAGTCCGTCATACATCTTGTATGTTGAGAATTGAGATGCTAGTCGTGTAGTCTTTTAGGATGCGCGTGCGCAGGCTTGCGCTTATTTACTGTACAATTGTGCATACTTTATTTTACAATAGAAGTAAACATTAGAAGCTCGATTATGTGCAAGTAGGTATCGCTACCGACGCTCCTGTAATTTTTTTTTTTATAAAAGTTGGCACACTTAAGTTTGCGTACATTTTGGACAAAATTACTAAAATATAAGTTTGTAATGTTTTTTTTCTATGAAAGACCTATATTTTTTTCCTTTATTTGTATTGTAAGTTAATAATAATAATAATGAAAATATCAATAATAGATTTATTTTTGAATTTAAAATGTTACATTTTCTTTTCTATTTTTTACCCTGCACGCTGTATTACGTTTATGGGATAGGAAGCCAGAGACCGGGGGAAGCTGACAACCTAGTATTAGGACTTAACACCATAACGGAGAAATAAAAATGTTTAATATTTCATTTTCTCTATTATCATTTATTTATAAGATGTAAAATATAATACATTGATTTTATGATCGCTGGTAATCACTCGTCTCTATTGCAATACAATAAGAACAGCTATAAATCCATTAAACATGATAAGTCATTACTTTTTGTATTTACAACAAAAACCATTTATTCACATATACGCGGTTTTTAATGATGGTCATAGAAAATTATATAAGCTTTAGGTACACATGTGGGCATATGCATTAATATCTCTGATTGTTTGTAATTATATATAATGTGATGTCAATTATATATTTCTAATGGACAGTTTAATCTAAGTATTTATTTTATTTCAATAATTGTTTCGTCATAGCAATGTATCAGCAGTATTATAAGAAGCTTTAAAACGCACTGGCACTGCAAACGCGATGGATTGTGGGTTCGAGTCCCAGTCGAGAAAATTAAATATTTAGTCAATATTTTCATTTTCTTTGGTGTCGAGGAAACGCGCTTCGTTGAGCTCTGCCAGTCAACATGTAATGCCTACAGAATTCGGCGGAAAGTGGGGAACGGAAGTGATTTAAATGAGGACGGAGTGTTTTAACACTAGGTTGCCAGGTTCCGATGGTCCGTATGTTATCCCTTATTGTAATGCATTTTTTATATTATAGTATACCGTATTGAACGGAAGTCGTTCGTGTATTAGAATAATAACGTCGGAAGCGTTGTCTTATACATGTGGGTGGCAGCGGTCGAGTCAAATTCACAAGTACTACGGTACTAATAATATGATTCACTGACTGATTTATCAAATTTATACATATAATAATATTGTAACTGATCGCTGTCTGTATATGGAAGGTGTATGTGAAAATTTATTATTTAGGTTCTATATATGTACAATATAGGCTTTTTCACTATTTTATTTTGGAATATTTCTCCTAACATTATAGTTACGAGTGTTTATTAGTGTTTATTTTATTTAAATCGGTTCATAAATAAGAAAAAGTTGTATCAATATAAAATATTTTTTAGCATTATGTTTTACGGATAGCCCACGTAAAGAATTTTGTGTTTCATATGTTGCAAATGATATTGGGTTTAGATTTCTTTTTACTTACATTACAAAGCTATTATGAACTATATAATAATACTAAACAAATTAAATACGTTATGTAATATGTACTTTATGCTAAATACCCTTTATAGCGTATAAATAATATGTAAATACCTTAGAAAATATCAGAGACTTAAAGTATATGGAAATAGCCGCCATTGGCGTACTATCGAGAGCAACTTCTAAAGTATAGTTATGTCTCATGGAAAATCGTCTTTAAACACCACACGTATTACCATTTTATCAATTACTAATCTCCCGGCCTACTCCGACTTCGTAGAAGGTTCATAGCCTTAGGCTTGTTGATAGTTTACACATTAGGTATAAACACTGTAAAAAAATAATAGTTAGAAATTTTGAATATTACTTCTTATAAAAAAAATGAATGTATTTAAAATTATTATTTTTTCTTTTCATCTAATTGCTATGTCTATACCTATATTATAAATTCGAAAGTAACTCTATTGAAAACTGAAAATAATTTCATAAATATATTTAATAAATATTCGTATAGTTAAAGCGGGCGTAGCCGCGTTCGAGTCCACTAACTAGTACACTATAAATAAATGTAGAATTGACATTTAAATTTATTGGAAATACACTATTGCTAATTGTTATGTGAGGTAATTTTCATTATAACACTGAAGTGTGATATGGCGTTTGTTTACTGATTTTACAATCCAGCTATTTTTGTAATTGTATATACCTACTGTATATTGTTATATATTATATAAAATGTTATATTTTTTATATATTTAAGGTGTTATTCCAACACTTAGGATATAAGAATACATTTTTAGAAAACATATAAAAATTTGAACGTACAGGGATTTGAACCTGCGCCTCCGCCTTGCCACGATTCCTAAGATGTGCGATTTAAACTAAATACCAAAAATTATAGTTTGTACTTAACGCCATGCCAGACATGCCCTCGATCTATTTATTATAAAATAATATACTTTGCTTACATTTACACTGGTGTTTACGTTTTTCTTTTGGTACGCGTCTTATAAGCGAATGATGCGTAAAAATTAATAAAATATTATTTTTTAAATTGTGAACGATTGTAAAAATATTAATATTGTCTAAAATATTTTCTTGTATAAGAAAGAAATAAAAATAAATATTACGTGTATTACATTATAACATTGTCGCAATTCGATTGTTGTTAGCCAAAAAGTTGTAGATTTTAAATATTTGGTGCAAAATTCCGACGCCACACGCTTGACGTTCACGTCGATCACGGCGACAGAAACAGTGGACGTTTCTGGCACATCTCTAATTAATTTATTTTTACAAATGTCTTCGTATCCTTGAACAGTGAGATTTTCTTAAAGAATAATAGGCGGTCGCGGTGCAGCGGCACTAGATTGCGGGTTCGATTCCCATTCGAGGAAGTGAAATATTTATTTGCGCTTATATTTCCATTTCTTCGCTCTAGTGTCGAGGCAAAGCGTGGCGTTGAATTCTTACCACTCAACATGTAATGCTTCTAGTATTCAGCAGAAAGTGGAGAACGGAGCTCTCTGCCTACTCTGGTGTGCGCGGGATACAGCGTGAAGCTGTTTTTTTTTTTTTTTCAATAAGAAATTTGGAATACATTTTTTTTGTAAAATTTACAGATTTTTGTTATGTATAGCACAGTTATATATCTCATTGATATAGAAATATTTCCTTTTTCATGTTCGATTGATGTGTTATCGACTTCTTTATCTGCTCTATCTTATACTTGAAACTAAAGAACTACGAAAAAGTATTTTCCCCCGATAAGATTTTTATTAAATAAATTTTCTTAGTACCTATTATTATATTACATAAATGTATTGAAGCGTTTAGTTCCGCCACTGACGCAACGCCTCCAGGATTTGGCGCAAATGGAGAATGGTAGTGTCTTAATGGATACGGAATGTCTTAACACTAGGTTCCTAGGTTCTCTCTGCCCATACCCAATCAGCTATGTGCGGGATACAGCGTGAAGATAAAAAAATAAATAAAATAAATGTATTAACAATAGTATAAATATTAGTGACTACTTAACAAACCAGTTTGTATTCTTCAAGAGCCGTGAGTCTCAATGGACTTGCTCCAATTAGCGTTGGCCGTGGTGATGCTTCGCCATGGTCTTTTTATGGATTTTTAAGCCTTTTTGTGAAACGTGAGCAGCTGAGCTTGAGTCCATTGAGGTTTAGGTACCTTTGTAAATTAAATACCATATTTTACATGTTCGAATGACTTGATGGTAGAATGGTATACTAAATAAAGTAAGTAGAGACGGCTTGTTGAATTTTGGGACGCAACTCTGCGTTTTGTTTGACAGGAACGGACAATAGTAAACAATTTAATATAATCATTGGTCCGAGTCGCTGACGAACAGACAACGTATCGCTTTTTTCGCTTATATGTATAATAAATGTAGAGACACATTTTTCTACAGTTTTATTATTTGTCAGTCCTTTTTTATACATAGAAAAAATACATAAGGATATGAAATACATACTCTTTTATTTAAATATTTAGACGTATTTATGCAACGATTATACAGGTAGGTTGTCTCGGTTGGTACAGTCATTATAAAATTATAATACATTAATAACTTTAAGTAAGTAATTGTAAAATCTTAAACTGAAACAAAGATGCCAATAATAATTAATATTATGATTTATCATATCTTTTACTTTAACAATATTTAATTAATATTTGTTTTTACATCTAGGTACAATGTGGATATAAAAAAAATTGAAACAAAATGAATTATAGAAAAACCCTACGTGGCTTTAATTCCTATAGCCGAGTGCTTCTGACAGGTAGGCAACGATTTAAAAAAAAAAAATCTTTGTACTTTTTTCGAGTAGATACAAAGTAAAAAAAACTAACACTCCAACCATAAATCTATTTATCATACAAATTGAATTATAAAAAAAATTATATATATTTTATAAAATTCTACTACTACGCTTGTCGATTAATTATATACTATTATATGAAATTAAATGTACGCTTACGTTGATATTATAAGTGTTTAAGGTCAAAATAATATATTCGTGTTATATTTGTCGTTAGTGAGCCCGCTGTCCTTTGCAGTGTCATTACAATTTTACCAAGTTTTATCTAATCTATATATATATAACATTAAAAATACATGTTCATTAAACATGTGGAGGTCAAATTGCTTTTTTCCTGTTTCACGCTATATCCCGCTTATAGTAGGGTAATCATCCATTGTTAAGACACTCCGTTCTCCACTTTCTGCCGAATTCTAGAGGACTCAACCAGTCGGTTTTACAGTCACACTATGTGCAGTGTGTGCACACAGTGCTACTACTGGCCTCAAATGAAAATATTAAGAAATAATAATTAACTACGCCGATTGGAAATCGAACCTACAACCGTCGCGTTAACAATCACACGCTTGTGCCAGCGACACGACGGCTTCTGTTTTTATTTAAATTCTTTTAAATGTATCATTTTACAATTTTGATTGAAGTAAGTAGGTACTGTGCGTCTAAGCCCCTATGCTTGAACAAGAGAACCAGTTTTTGTAGTTTTTGTGTAACTGTTTATTCGCACATGGTTTTTGCAGATGCTTTAGTGACCTGTAGTCAGGCACAAAAAAACGTGCTCTTTTTTATTATTGAATAAAATCTAGACGAAATAGTTTAAGGCGCGGCTGTCACTTCGGTGGTCACGTAAATAAGAAAATATAGCCAAGCTCGTCACTTAATACTATGTTAGTTTAAAAATTTATAATAGCTCGTAATATTATAATTTAATGGAGTGTTAAAAGATCTGTATTTTTTTATTATCTAGATTGTGATAGTGCCAACGTCCACGTGATAATGCGATAAGAGCAATTGGAAATTGTAAGTCAATCAAAATTGTAAGTCAAGATCTGAAATTCCCATAAGATTTTTTTTATATTATTATTTATTTTTATATTAGTTTTTATAAAACAGGTATTAAATAATATACATATTACATTCACTTTTTATATTTAAACATTAGAGATTAGGAGGCATAGGAATATGAATAAAAATCCAAACACTCAGGTAGGTACATCCGCGATTATATACAAATCTAATTGAAAAAGAAAAAAAAACTCTTAAAAGTTAATTTCTGGTTTATTTTTATAAACACTCACACAAATGTAAATGTAAAGCTCAGCAGAGTCTCGTTGAACTGTAAGTGTTTTTGTGAGAATCACTTCGTATAGTTACGAGTGTGTCGAAATATCCGAATCATGATTATTAATATGGCCAAAATAAAATGAATAAAAGCAGGTACCAGGCTCTTTTGACCTTGACTCCGATATTACATACACTCTGTATTTTATTGCTCCGTGTTGAATAAGCTTACATCTTTAACGTATACAAGATACCATACAATATGGAATGAACCCCTCGGATGTATTATTTCTTCGTCGTAACAAGTTTGGCTTGAAACAGCTGTCGGCGGTAAGTTTTAAAGGAAAAGATCGGGCTATCGCCCGGCCGTGACCGTGATCTTTCTACAGTGTTTTGACACTTTGGCTGCTCAAATGGTTATATTTAATTTTTTAGGTTAAGTTTCAATTTTATATAATATTATTCTAATCAAATACAAGTTTAAATATTTAGATCTAATAAGTTAAAAATATTTTTTTAGATACATTAAAGACTTACACGTGGTAAGGCAGATACCAATGGTCGTTACCTAAATAATATAAATGAAAAATACAAAGTAGTTACATATTTTATATTTATATGCAATACAATGAATGTTTAGGTATATGAAGATAAAATTCTACTTTAAATGAGAAAACTGTTGTTATTTAATTTTACTATTAGCTATAAAATTTTACTATATAAGCTGATGACGATCTTGAGTAACGATTTGTTTATAACTTGCCATACAAACACATTGCTAAGTGTAGATATTAATATAATAATATTTAAAATATATATTCATATATATCTTCAATATACAGACAACGATCAGTGACATTTTTATTATATGTTTAGATATTTTACATTACACTTTATTTTTATTCATTATTGTAAATATTTTTCTCATTCCTAAACAAGAACATGGAATCTAGACTAAGGTGGTCCAGCGACCTAGTTGTTAGATATATATCGCGTGCTCTACTTTCAAATATCGCCTTAAATAAACTCCATAGTATAGTATTTAATATAAACAAAAAAAGATTTTTTTTAAGTAAATCAATTCGTATCTAGGCCGCCGTGGCGCAGGGGCAGGGCGGTTATGAGTTCGATTCCCACTCAAGATAGTAAATTGTTATTTATTAATATTTAAATTTCTTAGGTAGGTAAAGCTACTAAGGTAACTTAACTCTGGTTTCTCTTTGCCCCTGATACAGCGTGAAGATGGCTAAAAAACTTAAATCAGCTTCAACCTGTCTTTAGAGGCAGGCATTTTGTGATGAGTGCGGAACTCAACACCGCGCTTTGCCTCGTCACTATAGCGAAGAAATGAAAACATACGACAACCAGTTGCGACTAGTCTCTTGGAAAAAACGAAATTGAAAATATGTTTGAAGTTTATTGAAACGACCTGTATTTATACACAAAAATTATAATACGCCATTTCCTCTTTGTGACCCTGAAATCAAACTTGTAGTACAAGTTACAAAAATAATAATACATACATATATGTATATCTTTATATGATATATCTTTGTATATGAGTTAAATACTAGTGTATATTTAATATTGCATTTTTTTAGAAATACGATAAATAAATATTGGTCACGTCTTGGATTTATAACTTATTTTGACACTGTCATCAGAGACAAGTTAAGGACGTAGTAGCGTGGCTAAATATGAAACCAAATGTTGTTTCATATATGTATATCTATAGGGATATATGGTATACTAAAGTAAGTTGGTTGTATAATATAATGTATAATAATAAAGTTAGACAGGCGTTTATTACAAGTTAAACTAAAACAAATCCTACATTTTCATCTCATAATGAAGCGAGCAATGTTTTTGAAATTATTGTACTTATAAAACAATAACAGGCTTGAGATTGTTTATTTTAAGCTTTGATAAAGTACTGCTTATATTATTATATGAGATCGCTACTTGCTTTTTCAAAACTTTTATATGGTGTGCAGTTCTTTTTTAAAATATTTTCTGCTTCATTTCTTTTCAATTTTGTACTACTATTACTATTATAAAGGGAACCTAGTATTAAGACGCTTCATTCCCCAGTTTCTGCTCAGTTTTCGAGTGGAGCAAATTTGTTGTTTATTAATTATTACATAAAAAGGCTCTGACTAAGCTAAGCTTGAATTTCGGGAAAAGCTCGAGACCACTATTTTTTGTACGGAACCCTCGGTAGGCTAGTCCGACTTCCGCTTCTTTATTTATTTATTTTCTTTTTTACTGCTTATTTCTATACAATTTTTCTATGCCAGCCAGACATTGCCCCGCTATTACTGAAAATAGACATGGCGTATCAATTTGCTTATTATTTGAGATATCAAAGAAATGCACTTAGTTATCATTTATCATTTCGATATATTAATAAAAACATCTACTAGGATGGATTTCTACCTTTAGTGTAATATTAGAGCTGCTTGCAGTACATAAAATAGGTATGAAACCTACCGCAGTCCTACATACAAATTTAATATTAAAACCAGGAACTAATGCGGATCATTTTCTATTTTCATTTTAATTAAAATTATGTACAAATATGATATAGTAGAATGCAGCGTATAAAAAAGGCTTAAAATACATACTTAACACATACGGTCAAAAAAATCATTATTTTTTTAACTTTCTGCATATATTTAGTATATTATTATTATTATTTTATAAATTTATTATTATATTTTTGTTTTGCTTTCAAAATAAACTTTAATATAAGCCATTATGCCAAATACTGTGAGCGGCTCAGTGACTGTTCCTATTAGTAATGAAAATTCTTTATGAAGATGGAAATATATAATATCATTATAGTTTGCATCTAAAATTAGATGATTTAATAATTTTCATATAATTATTAAATATATTATAATTTTCGTTTCTATATACTATAATATGTGATATATTAATAAAATCCAGGCCATTTGCGGCAAACGGGCGCATGTAACGGTAAACGCGACAAGTTGCGGATTCGATTGCCACTTGAGGAAATGTTGAATATTTTCATTTCTTCGTTCTGGTGTCGAGGTGTTGAATTTCACCAATCAACATGTAACGCCTCCAGAATTCAGTGAAAAGTGGAAAGAGGAGTGTCTTAAGACTAGTCTCTCTCTCTGCCTACCCTGCTACATGCGGGATACAGCGTGAAGCCAAAAAACAAATAGCAATAATGTTACCGAAATAGTATTATATACCAATTGTAAGGCACATGCGTGTTTAGCCGGTAGCGAATCCCGCGAAACAGTGGTCACAGTCAACATCGGTCAATCAGTGCATCCGGATGCATCTGGTATGCATCGGTGGCAAACTATATTGTGTTTCCAGGGCGAGAGCCAGGACGAGCTGCGCCTGGACGAGGAGATGGACCGCGTGGTGTGGAGCGAGGGTTCGCCGCCCCCGCGCCTGCCCGCCAGCGGCGAGCCCGTGCGGGACAACGCTGCGCCCCCGCCGCCCTATACGCAAGGTAGCTCTTTGAACTTTCTGACAGATGAGCCTTAAAATACAGAGTGTTTTTGTCAGCTACACTTTAAATGAAACCACAGTTTTAACTACTCTGTAAAAGCCTAATATAATAAAAGTTTTTTTTCACAAACAAAATAAATAATAAAATGATCTTTGATTAATTTCTTTAGGTATGGGCTTGAAATATTTTACCCTATATGCTGTTCCACTAAAAAGAGCGCTGACGCTTCCACCCCGTATAAGATAAGATTTTTCATTCTTTTAATCTGTTCCTAGTTAAAGTGTTTATTTTTGTTGTATCTTTTTTGTGTGTCTTATGAAAGTTTTACTGTTCGATGAACTCAGAATAAAACAGTAAGCTAATCATTATTTAAATACAGTAATTATACTATTATAAAATACTAGCGGACGCGCGCAACTTCGCATGCTTATTTACACCTTTAGGGGTTAATTCTAAAAACCTTGAAACATGTGATCAATGAAATAGTCTTAAGAGTCTAAATTTCAAATTTTATAAAAAATGGTGGCTATTTAAAGATATTTCCATACCAACTTTTAACCCCTTATTTGCGCCCCTAGGGGATGAATTAAAATAAAAACACGACCACGAAAACCAAAAAACCACGAAAAACCACGAAATATGTGTTCAATGAAATAAATTTAAGAGTCGAAATTTCAAATTTTATAAAAATCGGTGGAGATTTAAAGATTTTTCCATACAAACTTTCAACCGTTATTTTACCCCTTTAGGGTTAAAATTTTTCAAAATCCCTTCTTAGTGAATGTCCAGATTACGAAAGTAAACATCTGTCCAAATTTCACGTTTCTACCATTGGCGGTTACGGCAGTGCGTGCGTCTTACCTCAGTCAGTGAGGACATGCCCTTTTATATATATAGACTAGTCATTTAAATTATGTAGATTATTTCAAACAAATGTATATTTTAAATTATCTATATATAATTTTACCATAATATATTAAAATAAAATCCTACAAGATGAATCAATTACATATTAGTTAATTAATTCAGCTCTATAATTAAAAAGAATGGGTAGGTAGGTTAATGTTATTAACAAAATATACTAGTCTCTTTATAAGTGTAACTGTGAACGCGATAGGTTGTGAGCTCGATGCCCGCTCGTGGAAATGATTTCATTTCTTCACACTAGTATCCTGGTAAAGGCGCAGCTTTGACTACCGCCACTCAACATGCCTTTAGAATTCAGCCGAGTGTGGATTTTTTTTTCTCGAGCTTGTGGATAATGCTGTTAGCCTTATTGGCTTTTACAGCGACACCGGTTGGGTAGGGAAGAGGGTACTCTGTCCCTGAAGAAATGCAAGCACTAAGTGGCTGCCTGTGAGGATGTCGACGACTGTAAGGGCGCCCCCTGCGGGACTCGAACCTCGGCTTGCGGCCGTCGAGCGGACTGGGATTTCACCTATGCTAAGCAAACCAGCCGCGACATGAAGTCGCGACTGGGGACAAATTAGACTACTCTAAGGGAGCTAACGGTCCCTAACCGCTGGGCCCGACCGCGCCGAGGCGCGACCGAGCCGTTGAATAAGCTGGACTTCGTCGTCGATTCCGTCGACGACGGTGTTTGTGTCGTGTGTGAGTAGTGTGTTTCCTACCTACATACGGGGCATTCGCTATAGTAATGGCGTCATCGGGGTCTAAAAGGACGCTGCGCGGGCGTCTACGTCTAGGGAGCGCGTCAGGGATGTAATCACACGCATTTACGTCACACGCATTTACGTCGAGTGTGGAACGGACTTGAACTTATATTAAATATTTTGGACTAATTATACGTTCTTTCAATTGGCATTATAAAAATATAATCAAATAAAATATCATTAAATTTACATCAATAGAGTTTTTTTAAAAGAAACCGACTTCAGAACTTGACCCACATATTTACAAACTGAACAAAGCAAAAACAGTAGAAAATTATGATACGTTAATTACTTCAAAGCAAAGATAATTGAAGAGCGCCTATTAAAGAGGGACATTATTGGTACTTAATTATAATACTATACTGGTACCTATTTAGTATTTACTATCTGAAATATGTTATTTTGGAGGCCGTGCCTCTATAACTCTTATATGGAATTTTTATATTCTTTTTAGACTTCAAAAATAACAAAAAATATAAAAAAAAACATTAAAGTTTATTTATAATTTAATTTATTTTTATTTTTCAGCTAACTAATTGGTCCATTCAAACCTATTTGGCTAGTACAATGGTTGTTATAATTAATAAGCGTTAAACACTGCGTTTCTAATAGGATATCCAATGTCCTGGGACCACGCCCGCACACATATTGTCAATATATGTTATATGTTTTTCTATCTATATAATTATATACGCCTCCAGAATTATCGGAATCTTTAATGGTTGTTCTGGACGTATCTTTAAATTTGTCAAACGTCGAGCGAGTAGCGTAAAACGGTGCGTCTTTGTATTCGCTTAAATCAGGTTCACGCTGTATCCCGCACACAGCAGAGTAAGCAGAGGGAACCTAGTGTTAAGACACTCAGTTCCCCACTTTCCGCCGGGTTCTCGAGGCATTGCATATATAATGGCGGAACTCAATGCCTACGGTTGCTCAATGCCTAGCAACTACATACGGAATTCCAAATATTTCATAAATGTATGACGAAAACTTACGTCCTATATGGAATTACCGTAATTTATGAAAGAAGAAGATCAGCTTCACGCTGTATCCCGCACACACCGGGTTAGGCATAGGAAATCTAGTGTTAAAACACTCCGTTCTCCACTTTCTGCCGGAATCTGGGGGATTGCGTGTTGAGTGGCTGAAATCAGCGCCGCGCTTTTTGCCTCGAAACCATAGCGAAGAAATCGAAATATTCAATTTAAATAAATATTTCATGGAACCCACAACCAGTCGGTTTACAGTCGCACTTTGTGTCCCTGCGCCATAACGGGCCTCACTTAAACAAACAAAATAATCGATTTTGATAAATAATTTGAAATAATAATACCTACTGTGTATTAATTGCAACTTTGACTACAAAGAAACATTCAATTAAATTATATATCTAGAATAGGGCCGTCCATTAACGATAAAGCTATATACAATTATAGAAGTGAATACTCTGGTATTATTTAACAGTTTTTTTTAATATAATATATAAATATATAATTTATTTAATGTAATACTGTGATAAATAGGATTGATTTATTGTATCTATCTGGTGACTGTATTCAAACATTTTTGGCAATAAATTTTCATTTCATTTCATTTCATTCCTTCTCTCTGATAAGGATTGATCTCGGTCACACAACACGTGATGCCTTATAAAATTCGGCGGAAAGTGACTTACATTACCTAGTGTTAGGATACTCTGCAGGCGTTGCGTGTTGAATGGCGAAATTCAATGCCGCACTTTGCTTTGTCACCAGAGCAAAGCAAAATGGAATACTTTATTTTTCGAGTAGGAAGAGAACGCACAACCTGTCGCGTTTTCAGTGACATGCTTGTGCCGCTGCGCCATGATTAGTAGCTATGCTGAAAAGGACATCATTTTTTGTTGGATATTTCTAAAATACATCATAGGTCACATAATTATGCTTTTAACCATTTTGCTTTGTTTTTGTACATAAGAATAAAAATATATTTTGTTATTTGTTGTTACTATTAAGGTTCTCGTAGCGCAGAGACCAAAAGATGCGATTGTAATGCAACGGCTGTGGGTTCAATCCCCACTCGAGGGAATGAATTATTATTTATTAATATTTAATTATCCGCCAAATCGGCTGAAAGTAGGAATGGAATGTCTTAACACTAGGTTCCCTCTGCTTATTCTGTGGTATGCCTACCCTATTGTATTACTGTGCGGGATAATGCGTGAAGCTAATTTGTTGTTTATTTATGATTTTTGTTTCTAGCTTGTTTGATACATAAGATTCATAAACATAATATTATTATGCGATTGTAAAAATGTTGATGAGATCCATTAGATGTATGCTTGACTACGTTGTAGATTCAAATCCAATGTTTAAATTTTAAAACATAGGCATTATTCTCTTTTCTGCTAACACAAATGCTGGTTAGGGTTTCATTACAATAGAATTATGGCAAAAACAACAGTTATATAATTTAAAATCTTAGAACAACTCTTTAAAATAGTAATTGATTTTCAGATGCTGGCCGTCAACCAGGCTCAGAAGATGGCTCTACCGTAACGTCACTCGTCACCTCGACTTCAGATCCACAGGTGAAGCTAACCACAGATGTATTTCATGTTATTGCAGTAGTATTAACCCAATATACTGTTTTAGAGGCCGTGACTGTAACGCGACGATTGTGGGTTCGATTCCCACTCGAGGAAACGAAATATTTACTTAAATTTATACTTCCGCTTCTTCGCTCTGGTATCGAGGCAATATCGCGGCGTTCAGTTCCGCCACTCAGCATGCAATGCTTCCAGAATTCAACGGAATGTGGGAATCGGTGTGTCTTAACACTATGTTCCCTCTGCTTACCCTGCTACGTGCGGGATACAGCGTGAAGCTGATTTTTTTTTATTTATTACTGTTGTGTAGTCATCAGTGAGGCTGCCAATTTATAATATGTAAACTCATTTTTTTTATTGAAATTTAAAGTTATATTTTTATTGTTTCAAAATAATACGGTAAAAAAATTATTTTATTTATGCAAGTACCATAGTTTTCTTGGTTGCTGAGACTTTTTTTTACTTTTACTTTACGTCATTGGCGTTTCGGAGACATCGGCGACACAGCACGCCAATGTTTACTGGTCTTAACTTTAATAAGCATACTACATTTGCGATCAATATGAAAACGATCATTGCTTCAAGGGCGCTCCGGGGACCATGGAAAAATAACTCTAGTTAACCGCTAGCTGGCTACGTGAACTATAGATTCTTGGCTCTATACTCTCTAAAGTTTAAATTTTGTAAGAAAATAAAATAATATACAGTATTTTTGTAATAAAAGAATAATTTAAAAATTTAATACAAATCTTACTAAGTTTTCTTACAGGAATCAAAAGTTTTGTCAAATTCATAGGTACAGATTTTACGGCGGCTTTCGTTGTTCGCTGAGCTTACTTGTTGCTTCTCATTCGTCTAGAGTAACGCACGTTGTTGGTGAAGTGAATTTTGAAAAGTTTCGTATAATAAGTGATACTGAGCACGATGTGACGAATGTAGCTTAATAAGTTCTATTGAATAAAAAACTAACAATATAGTATGTAAGGTTCGTATTTATAAACCACTCTCAAATTTGAGATCGATCTTGAGAGCAATAAAAACGAGCCTATATCTCTATCTAAAAACCAGTGGCAAACTAAAGCTAATGGGGGAGATTGATGAATTACCATACTGGGTTTAAACCTGTTTTACAGAACACCTAATTATGTTAATCAGAAATTAATCTAGATATGACAATCAATTATATTTGCATATTATTTAATTTATATTAAAATTGTGTCATTGATAGTTAGTAATTCTTGGTAGTAAGTTTATTGTAATTCTTGTAGGTGTTACTATGTAGTAGGTATTTTGTTATTTAAATTATTGTAATAATCAACGAAAACAATAATTTTAAGAGTATTATTGTATATTGTGTTGAAATTATTTAACTTTTTATGTTATTTACTCAATTATATTTATTTGAGTTAATACTATAAAACATATTATATATATTTTTATATTATTAATAATTAATGTCTCGAAACAATAGTCATAAATCTGCTTCACGCTGTATCCCGCACATAGCAGGGTGCGCAGAGGGAAACAGACCGTTACCCATTTTTCTGGAGGCATTGCGTGTTTAGTGGGGGAACTTAACTCAACGAGTGGGGGACACCAGAGCGAAAATAAATAGAAATAAGTTATAAATAAAATTAAAATATAAATACATTCAATAAAAGAAAATATAAGTATTCTACAGTAACGTATATTTAATTAAATTAAATCACGAATGTCAATTGCATAGATGTCAAGTGTAGTCACTGGGGCGCTGGGTGGCTTGCGCGACGAGGACCGTCACGTCCAGTTCGATGGCGATAAAGCTTTGGTAGACCCTCTAGATCATGCCAGCGAAGAACGTCGCTTCCAAAGACACAAGTAAGTTATTGTTATTATTAAGTATATTAATTTAAGTAAGAGCCTAATGAAGAACAGGTATGTTTAACAAACTGTCATTAAAGTAGGTACCCTTATTTTAACCTTTCAGTCAGTTTTTAAGATACAGGCAGAAAGAACTAAGTTCTGTCGCTCTGCATTTCCACCGAAATAGAGAATATATTTTCGTACTTTGTAGGGAAACTACAAACAGTATTTTGTCGAGCCAAACAAAAGAATATTTTAAATGTGAACCAAGAATGATCCTAATTTCCTATCTGTTATATATCCTACTAGCGGACGCGCGCAGCTTCGCTTGCTTATTTAGGGGTGAATTGTAATAAACCACGAAACATGTGTTCAATGAAATTTTTTTAAAGAGTCTAAATTTAAATTTTTATAATAATCGGTGGCGTTTTAAAGATTTTTCCATACAAACTTTCCACCCCTTTTTTGCACCCTTAGGGGAAGAATTCTAGAAAACGATGAAACAGGTATTCAATTAAATACTTTTAAAAATCTAAATTTCAAATTTTATGAAAATCAGAGCCGATTCAATTTTTTTTCCATACAAACTTTCAACCCCTATTTTACCACTTTAGAGTTAACATTTTTCAAAATCCCTTCTTAGTGGATGTCCAGATTACGAAAGCAAACATCTGCCCAAATTTCACGTTTCTACCATCAGCGGCTACGGCTGTGCGCGCGTCTTACCTCAGTCAGTGAGGACAAGACCTTTTATATATATAGATTAGCGAACAATAAGTAAAAGTGTTATTGATTCATTTATTTAATGCTTTATTACAAGAACAATATTACGCATCTTATAAAAATAATAATAAGAAAAATAATTTTGGTGTTGAGGCGGACTTATCGCCACAGGTAGTCACTTCCAGGCAGCCTTCACCAGTAAAAAGATCAGAAGACGCGAGGAAAGTGGTTGGTGTACAAATGATATTATTCATATGAGAATCATTCCTATTGATATATCGATCATATAATTATTATGCGATATATATCTACATCTCGTAACATCAAATGTAAGATATATACCTCATAAAAAAAGGTCATCCCTTTTCCTAAACAATATATATAATATAACATAATATAAACTTATATGACAATTGCAAATAAACTGACCTTGTCAGTTGAAATTTTGTACTGTGACAAAAAAGATGAGCTAAACATGTAAAAGTTGGCGATCTCTGGCAGAGGGAGCGTTCTACGCGCCGCGCGGAAGTGTCACCTGGGTGCGGGACAGAAATAGTATACAGTCTCGCGTGACTTTGGCATTGTACCTTTCTGAAGTGAATCAAGTCTCCAGCTTATTGCACGCAATCGTATGTAGGCGGCGCGCTTGTGATGCGCCCTCGGAGGTTCCCAATAGTAGTTCAACCCTTTTGTATCCTAAAAAAAAATTAAAAATGCCAGTAACTTACTCCCGGTCGTCCGAAGTGCAAGAGAAACGGTGAGTGCAAACGCACCACAGCCCTAGCGAATAATATTCTATTATGATATATGTGAGAACCAAAATATGTCGCTACAATAATGTCATTAATAAGTTAGTAAGTTGATATGGACACAAAAGTGCAGTAATCTATGTGTGGGACTTTATGTGTTAAAACTGGTATTATGTAAAATTAAAAGAATTTATTTTTTTATATTTAATATGAAATTCTAGAATTTATATGAAATCTGCCGTAGAGGTCAAGTAAGCATCTTCTTAATCTGATGGAAAAACAATAGATATAGCGTCACGCTCCATTAGCGTTCGGCCTGAACGTTACGGCCACATCACACCACCGCACTTCGCGCTCCTTGCGCTCTCCGTCCTTGAACCCATTGCATTGTAAGAAATTACTTCGTTAAAATTGACTTAAACCCATAATAAAATTATAGTTAAAAAAAATTATAGTTTACGTATTTTGTGTATCCACAGTCAAAAGTAAACTAGATTTTAGAGGAAATATATATATTCGGGATTGGCCCAGTCGCGTCCCAGGTGGCAAAGTGTGACGGTAAACGCCACACGTTATTGGTTCGATTCCCACTCGAGGAATGGAATCCATAATAATATATATTACACTTATAAAAGTCAGAGATCAGATCAGAATTATAAAGACCATCAGCTCTAGTGGGAGCTTTCATGTTATCGTAAAAATTAAACGAAAATAATGTAAGAAAAAGATAATTTCTTCATAGCCTAATATACAATAAGCTCAATAGATCTAATTAAGCATACGATGATATAACACAAATTAACATGAGTGTGTACTTAATTGTATGTACCTTTAAACAAAGGTGGCAGTGGCAGTGGCATGTCACGATTGCGTTTACATGGCCACACTTCTAAAACAGACTATACTGGCTCTATGGAAACAGCGAATACATTTTTTGCACGCAGCAGGGAACCTAGAGTTAAGACACTCCGTCGCCCATTTTCGCCGAATTGAATTTGAATAGATTGGAAGTATTGCATGTTGAGTGGCTGAACTCAATGCCGCGCTTTGCCTCGACACCAGAGCGAAGAAATTAAAGTATTAAATGTTTCATTTCCTCGAGTGGGAACCGAACCTACAACCGTCGCGTTTATAGTCGCACACTTGTGCCCCTGCGTAACGTCTGGTGCTCGTAGGTATTGTTGTCCGTAGACCTGGACATCTGATATTAACTTTACCTTGATATCTAGACGGAATCATGAGGATCCTTCCATCCTTTGGGGATTCCGTTTTTTAATTACGGAAGCTTAAAAAAGGTGCAATCGTATCTAAAATTGAGGTTAGCTCAAATGCTGAATTGTAATTTTTTTAGCCGTCATATCCATCCACACAAAATGCGTAAGTATTCACTGCAAGAAGGGGCCCGCGAAGGTGGTCCAGAAATTGAGCGACGAGTCTCCACTGCTCCTACAGATGAGCCACTGCCAGAGGCCGACCAAGATGAACTGCGCAGCCACCGAAGTGAAGATCAAAAAGCTCATCGAAGGCACAAGATGACACCACGTGTAGGTTTTTTTAAGGATTTTATTTCACATATTGCTTTACTTTTTATCAAAATATATGGATTTCATGCAGTTATACTTTTAATATGAATTTTTAATATGAAATTTTAGTTTTAGCTGTAACACAACAAGCATTTCTCCTTTGGAGTTATTTATTTTTTTAAATAGACATATTTGATACATTTTTATTTTATTAATTTGCCCATCTTTCAATTTTGACCCACTCCCTCTATATATCACCTGATATGCTTGGAAATATGCACAAATATCCGTATATGTCTTCTGTACTTTTCCCAGAATATCGAGAAAATATTTTTAAGCATTTTATTTAATATATTTTACAATTATTAGGGATCAACGGTGCATGTCGGTCGCAAGGATGGCGGCGATAAGGTTCAAAACATTTTATCAGATGCCACTTTAAAAAAGATGTACGATCACAGCCCGCACGCGGTAAGTTGAGATTTAAGCTTTTATTTTATATTAAAAAAAATCTTATCTTTTGATTTATCGGCGTTGTATATTATGACCGATAGAAAAAGAATTTTTGCGTTTTATATAATCGATAATGATTGTGAATAATCTTTATAAGATATAGAGTAGTCTTATATAGTACGTAGAAAGAAATATATAGGCCAGTTTTGTTCAGAATGTCCGTTATGCAGGTTTTCGTCCAATTGGACGAGCTCTTAGCTACGGAGGATGGGGACGCCGAGTGGAAGGAGACAGCTCGGTGGATTAAATATGAGGAAGACGTGGAGGAAGGTTCAGCCCGCTGGGGCAGGCCCCATGTTGCCTCGCTTTCCTTTCATTCTTTACTTAACCTGAGAAGATGCCTCGAAACCGGTGTAGTGTTACTTGACCTCGATGAAAAAGACTTACCCGGCGTTGCCTACAGGTATTCAATAATGATTTACATATATTGGGAGAGTTACATAATTGATAGTTTGTTTATTATTCAAGGATTTCCATGCATATTTTAATTAGAAACGTTCAACGTTATTAAAAACAAAATTATCAAGTATTATATTTCAAAATGGACCGAATATTTAATAAAATTAGATGAACAATAATCTTCCCGATAGATTAATTAAGTACAGTAGACCAAAGCATTTGATTTAAATATTGTTTACTTAGGGTTAATTTAACCTACATAGTTTTTTTTGTTATAATAAGGGTTGTTGAGAGCATGGTGACGGATGGCTTAATTGAAGAAGATGATAAGCCAGTGGTGATGCGTTCGTTGCTCTTGCGACATCGACATGTGCACGATGACCGCTTCAGGTTCTCCATCAGCGGTCGCAAACAATCTTCTTACACTAGTTTACAGGTAGGCATATAAGTGGTTCAATATTTTTTAACTCTTACCATACAATTAAAAAAAGAGTAAAATTACTTAAAGCTGTCTTACAATAAAAAATTGCTGTGCAAAATATAACGTCACTATTATATCATATCCATATCTTTGTTTAAAAAAAGGAAAATTTCGAGCTTGACATAATCGATAATCCTCGCCAAGATATAAAAGCAGATAAAAAAATATGATTAATCTCATGTTATTTAATATTTCACCTAAACATAAAATAAATTATGTATAGGCGTAAGAATACATACATATTTCTTAATTATTTACAATATTATACTAAAAAACATAATATTTTTCAAAAAATAAATATTTCTTTTTTATTTAACTCAAATTAAATTTTACAAAATATATAATAAATATGGAGGAAATCTAAATGAAAACGGTACTAACACTTGGTTATATTTATCATGGATTACGATAAAAAAAAATTGGCATGTTCATGATGTATGTGGATTTATTTGTTGAAGGCCATTTCGTATCAATAAAGTAGCTACTGATTGTGAAAAGGTTTATCATACCATATAAAATATTTTACTAAAAAATTCGTTTGAAATATGCCTAATGGACAACCAAGTATTTGCAAAAAGACAAAAATGAATTCAATTTTTTCTTAGACGTTTTATACATTGTTCGGAAACATCGCGAATTGTAATCTAGAACTAATTTGTTAATTGAGAAACGTATAATTTACTCGTTGCTGATTATTTTCAAAAATAAATACAAACCTGATAGTTCCATTAAAACAATTATCTATTTATAATAAACTAGCGGACGCGCGCAGCTTCGCTCGCGTATTTAGGGGTGAATTCTAATAACCCATGAAACATGTGTTCGATTAAATATTTTTAAGAGTCTAAATTTCAAATTTTATAAAAATCGGTTGCGATTTAAAGATTTTTCCATACAAACTTTCAACCCCTTATTTGTACCCTTAGGGGGTGAATTCTAGAAAACCATGAAACACATGTTCAATTAAATATTTTTAAGAGTCTAAATATTAAATTTTATAAAAATCGGTGGCGATTTAAGAATTTTTCCATACAAACTTTCAACCCTTTATTTGCACCCTTAGAGGGAGAATTCTAGAAAACGATGAAACACGTGTTCAATTAAATACTTTTAAAAATCTAAATTTCAAATTTTATAAAAATCGGTGCCGATTTAAATTTTTTTCCATACAAACTTTGAACCCCTATTTTACCCCTTTAGGGTTAAAATTTTTCAAAATCCCTTCTTAGTGGATGTCCAGAATATGAAAGTAAACATCTGTCCAAATTTAATGTTTCTACCATCAGCGGTTTCGGCTGTGCGTGCGTCTTACCTCAGTCAGTGAGGACAAGTCCTTTTATATATATAGATAACAACTTTGATAATAAATTAAATAACTCCCTGGCGATAGCGTTAACAAATTTTATACTGTATTGCAAATTGTACAATAATATATTTTACAATTGTAATGTATTGTAATGTTTTTTAGTGATAATAAACATAAAAATCGATTTAATTATTTATTTACGCACGATTGTTCACTATTGAGTAGATGTGGGTTCGATTCCTGTTTCAATAATAATAAATTATTAAGCCTAAATAAGACACTTATAACAACTTTCTTGGATCTCTTGAAATTTCTTTGGATCTAGAGGTGAACGAAAGAAATAATATTTGTATGTATTTTAATAAATATATAATAAGCCGTCTGTCTGTCTTATTGAATGCACCTGCACTTGTGGAAAGTGTTAATATGTATAATGGCATCTATGGACAAAATGAGATTTCTATACGATTATATAATGTGATAAGTTCGATGGACTGACAAAATGTGTTGTGCAGTCTCTGTGGGTGGAGGAGAGCATGGCGGGCGCCACGGGCACCCCGCGGCCCTCGTGTGTCCTCTGCTCGCCCGCCATCGCCTGCCGCCGCCACAGCGCCCACATCTTTGTAGGCAAACCCTAAGCGTGTTACCCCCAGCATTCCTTGCACTAGAGTTTTAGAACAGTATCTCATCAACAGACCACTGCTTCCACCAATGGCTTGATTTATTAGTTTAGTGTGCCTCATCTTTTATATTCGACAGGTAAACATTGTGTTAAAACCGTCACTGCTATTTGTTTTTTTCAGTAACGTAACTGTTTGTCTTTGTAGCCATTATTAGCAAGTTATCATATATTTTTCTATGTCCAAAATAATTAGGTAAATGACGTAGTCAGTGTTATTTATCAACTTTCGTAGCTCATTCTATAGTAACTTAACGTAATTCTTTACGTCGTTAGTTTTAAATTGACAATCATTGTAATCATTGATAGTGGGCTTTTAGTCAACGTCTGTAACTGACATGAGTCCTAATTATTTTTAAATGATACATTGGTCGTTAAATACAGACTGATGTTTTCGATTCTTGTGCATCTTTTTATTGTTATTTTATTTTAAGCATGGTGACAATAAATTTTGCTTTGGTTTTTCAAATATTGTGTATGAATATCTGATGGTTTTATTTTAAAGTTTTAGTGCACGATTTTTTACAATTATTATTAATTCCATATAAAACTTCATACCTTCAATTTAATTAGTAATTTAATTATTATTAAAACTAGCAAGCTCCGAAAATATATGTGAATTTGTAATAAAATAATGACCAGTTTTTACAAATTTAGTCGAAGCATTTACATATAAATTAACAATTATGACATAATTATAATAGAAATATTATTTAATATTTTCTTCTACAAAACACTATTTCTTAAAATATAATTATTTCCTCTTTTGTTCAGAATTTATCAGATCAGAAACGTCGACGTAGCTCGCATGCCTTGCCAGCTGACCGGACAGACGCTCGAAAAAAATCTTCCGCGGCAGCTTTGGAAATGCGCGAAGTTGAATATCTGGCGACATCCGGCCCAGTGGGTTCCCAGGATGAGCTCCGTCGCGGTCACAATGATTCCATTATGAAGCGCATTCCGGGAGATGCAGAAGCTACTACAGTACTTGTCGGCGCCGTTGGTTTCCTCGAACAGCCTACCATCGCTTTCGTGCGTCTTGCCCAGGGAATACAGATGCCATCTATAACGGAGGTCCCCATACCGGTGCGCTTCATGTTCATACTTCTTGGACCGACTACAGCTGATCTAGACTACCATGAAGTCGGTCGATCAATTTCTACTCTTATGTCGAATCCCGCTTTTCACTCTATCGCTTATAAAGCAGATGACCGTCGTGAACTGCTATCGGCTATAAATGAATTCTTAGATGATTCGATCGTGCTACCACCCGGTGATTGGGAGCGACAAGCTCTTTTGCCATTTGAAGAGCTAAGGGCCAAAAGCGAAATGATACGACGACGAAAACGTGACGCTCTGGAGCGCAAAAGGGCAACCGCTGCCGCAGCGACTCCTACAACCCCAGCTTTCGATGAAAAGAAGGCTCTACTAGCTGCAGAGACTGGAGGCCCTCCTGAGAAAGAACCAGATGATCCACTTTCAAAATCTGGGCGTCTATTTGGTGGTATATATTTTTTATTTGGCTGAACAGGTACCTACCTATATTTTTGTTTAATTTAAGCAAACGTTACTATGAATTATATAATTTCAGGAGTGATTCGAGACATCAAGAGGCGATACCCACATTATATATCAGATTTCCGTGACGCAATAAATGGACAATGTGCTGCTGCCACCATTTTCATGTACTTTGCAGCCTTGTCGTCTGCTATCACTTTTGGTGGTTTACTAGCTGAGAAAACTGACAGACAAATCGGTATTTCAGAAACATTAGTGAGTTTTTATCCTTTTTGACTTTTTACATTATTGATGAAACGATTCGGTAATTACGTAAAAAAGCCCAATGTCACACTCACACTTTATGTTTGTCAACAGGTCTTCACGTGCGTGGGAGGGATATTCTTTGCGCTAGTTTCCGGACAACCGATGATGATTACGGGTGCCACTGGACCTTTGTTGCTTCTTGACGATGCACTATTCGTTTTTTGCCGGTCATACGGTTTCGATTTTTTGGCTGCTAGAATGTATTGCGGAATTTGGATGATAATAATAGCTCTGTGCGTTGCCTCTATTGAAGGAAGCGTTGCAGTAAAAACTATAACTAGGTTAGTTACAAATAACATAGTGTATAATTATTGAATTAACTTTACATGTTATTTTTAAATCGTTCTTTTTATATTTTTATAGATTCACGGAAGATATTTTTGCATTCCTAATATCTCTGATATTTATTTCGGAACCTATAACAAACATAATCAACCTGTACCGCGCTCATCCACTCGGCTACGATTACTGTCAAAACGCAACTGAAACTATTACTCCTTCTATATTGGCACCGCCAGAATTAAATTCTACAGTACTAGGTAACTAGCTGACTATATTCGTTCTTTGTAGAAACTGAAATCTATAGAAATATAATGACATTATTAATATTATTACATTACAGGTAATAACACAATTGCCGCACCACCTATGATTGTTCACAAGACTGTCCCACCGCAGCCAAACACGGCCCTCTTCTGCACGATGCTGACATTGTCAACATTTATTATCGCTTACTATTTGCGTATATTCCGTAATGGAAAGTTTCTAGGACGCAGTGTAAGTATTATGAAATTTTATATTATTCGTTAATTTTCGCGATTAAAAGTGTACCTAGTTTAATTTTAATATACTTTTTTAAATATCTATTAGATCATATTAGTAGGTACTTTAACAGCAGCTACGTATGATTGATTCAATGGAAAGCTTGGACCGATTCCAAGGATCAAATCTTGCTAGGTCATTTTTTTTTGCGTTTGGTGGTGCCCTTGTTTTTGTGATACAAATTACATTGTCTCTATTCAGGCACGTCGTGCACTTGGTGATTTTGGGGTGCCAATCGCAATCGTTCTCATGGTGGCAGTGTCTTGCCTGGTACCAGTATGGACTGAGAAACTTCAAGTACCAGATGGGCTTAGCCCCACTTCAGCGCGATCCTGGCTAGTACCCTTGAACCCTGGCTTAGAAACCATCCCCTTGTGGGCTGCCTTTGCTATGGTATTACCAGCGCTCATGGTCTATATCATCGTGTTTATGGAGACTCATATTGCCGAGTAAGATATTAAATTGTGTATTGTAAAATTAGTTTAATACTCTATCGTAAAATTTAAAATAAAATTAATTATTAAAAATATCCCATGAGTACTCATGAGTTTAAGCAAACCAAAAACGATATCTTAGCCCTATCTAAGGCTCCGCGTGCCCAGCGACTGCATGATTTTGCTTGCTATTATATTTTGATTTGTATTCATTAAAGAATATTGGAATGCGATTTATAAAACATTATCAATATTCTCTACTTATATATTTTTCGCTTTGCGAATATCTAAACACTTGCAATGCTGCTAATAGGTTGATTATTGACAAGCCGGAGCGGCGGCTGAAGAAGGGTAGCGGCTTCCACATGGACATCGTGATCATGTCGCTGGTGAACGCTGTGTGCGGCATGTTCGGTGCACCGTGGCAGTGCGTCGCCACCGTGCGCTCCGTCAGCCATGTGTCCGCCCTTACTGTCATGTCCACAACCCACGCTCCTGGAGATAAGCCCTACATAGTCGAAGTTAAAGGTATATTACCTTATGCTTTTAAAAATCTACTATTGTAAGATTGTGTGTATCTAGATATATAAATCATTTTTCAACATTCAACGATCAAGATTGTATAAATTAAATTTGTTATATTTTCAGAGCAACGCCTGACTGGTCTTTTAGTGTCTATATTAGTGGGTATATCTGTTTTGGCATCTGGATGGCTTCGATCTGTGCCTATGGCTGTTCTATTTGGAGTTTTTCTGTACATGGGAATATCAGCCCTTGGTGGTATTCAATTCTGGGAACGCTGCATTTTACTGCTAAAACCTATGAAACATCATCCACAAGTTCCGTATGTGAGGAGAGTGAGTAACGCAATTTGCTTTCTATTCAAAGTAAACAATATTATTCAATTATTATTTATTTCCGATATCAGTAGCATCTAACGTCTTATATAACATATTGTATATAACATATTTATCCGTATCTGGTAAAATAATATTATATGAAATAAATACTAACAATATTTTTCGCAGGTACCAACTATGAAGATGCACCTATACACCATTATTCAACTGATTGGAATCTGTTTGCTGTATGCAGTAAAGTCGTCACGTTTCTCTCTGGCTTTACCGTTCTTCTTGGTTCTGATGATTCCTCTACGAATATCACTGAAATATGTTTTTACGCCATTGCAACTGCGTGCAGTAAGTAAAATTATATATTTTTGTTTATAAATCAAAGGTGATACGCGGTGTTAAACAATGAAAGATTTACTTCCTATGCCACACGATGCTGGAGATACCAACGTGAAAATAATTTGAATGAGTTTTGTCGATATTTCGATAATATAATCGGTTTTTACGTATTATTTAATTTTATTTTTAAAAAATTACGAAGCTAACTCAGATTGAAACGCTCATTCACTATCTACGTGCAAATTAGACGTAACTATATATAATTCAAGCGTGTTAACATATTATATTGACGTAATAATTACATCTGCGTAATGTAAATTATAAATAAAACGAACCTAGACAAAAGCTCTTTCACTGGTTATTTATAATATGCATATTTTTTTTAGTTGGACGGTGCCCAAAAAGACATTGACAAAGATGATGAGCCAGATTTTTACGAAGAAGCGCCGCTGCCCGGATAGGGTACAGCTGTCTGAACACGTGGACGGCGTGTTACGAGATCCATTACGATGTAGTATTTAATAATTGGCCGTCCATATTTTAAATGAACTCTTGTATGACCATTTTAGCTGTACCTACTGCTTTAGATAATTTTATCGAAAGTACTTCTACACTTCTGATATTTGTACTCGTAAATATGTAGTACCTATACAGACTATACCTTTATAAGTATTAATATATTATTATACATTTTACATTGTGTATAGAGAAATACTATTTTCGAAGTTTTAAATGGTCTATATTTTGGGATTATTATATTAATATGTAAACATCACATGAGTATTGGGTGCTTTAAGATATTGTGTACTTAGTAAATTTAGATTATGACACTTTTGCCTATGCCTATATGTAGGTACTTCACTCTACAAGTACCTAGCTGCTGATATCATTAGATGGTGGGGTGGTACGTTATTGCTCAAATCTATTTGGCTGTACATTTATTATATTAATTCCACAAGATATTTAAATGTAGATTAAGTAATAATAAAAATAATTATAAAAAACCTCACAAGCGTGTGACAATATCCAGTGTGATATGAAGTTAGGTGTGACTGTGTGTATATTCATTCTAGCCAGATTTAGATGAAAAAGAATTCTAAAATATCTTATATACTTACTGAAAGTTACATTAGATATTATGCTTCATTTTGATATTAGACATCGTTTATTTTTCAGCTTTCTAATGCGCATAATTTACCTAATTTACCGTAAGAAATTATTATTATTAATAATAAAGTGTTAGTTGGTTAGGATAAGTATATATTATATGTCTACATGTTTACACTTGAATGTACTTAGTACTTAGAATAAGTCTTCTCATAGTCTGCCATTTATACGAAAGTGTGAAACTTTTCATTTCGTCCATGCACTTTACAAATTTAAAAGATAAAACGCTTTTTGACTTGGCAATTGAATTGTAATAAAAGATACGTTATCTGAAATATGTTTATACAATATATAATTTTATATTGTTATTTTATTTTCCTTATTACTAACAATATTCTAAGTAAGTATTCATATTATGTAATTACTGGGAAACATTGGAAAATATTTGATCCAGATATCATGAAGATATCTTTACTAGAAGAAAAGTAAAGAAAAAGTAATGTATCTTTAGATATACATACAACATAGTGTAAAAGTGCGTGTGTTCCATTCTGATATGATTGGCTAACGTTTAATCACAGCTAGAAAACTATAATTATTATCCTCTTTGCAGGATATAACATTATATTGCAGTGCTTATATATATATTATAATATGCCAAAGCTTAGGTGCCAAAGAAACACTAAGTGTTTGTAGATAATTAGGATTGAATTCTAAATACAAAATTGTGCTGGAATGGTTCTCACGCTCTTAAATAAAATTTAGACGACTTAATAACATTAATAACTGAAATCAGTATTAATTTAATGTTACCATATAATTAATAATTATATAAGTTACTAATTATTACATAGTGCGTATATTGAAGCAAATTAGTTAGTTATTTACTGTAGACACCTACTAATTGAGTTCTCAAGGAATATCATGTATCACATGAAGATTTAGATGAATTATGTCTGCCTGTTGAATATATGTTTTAAGAATTATTAAGAATTTAGTTAAACAACAGTTATTTATTACCATATTACACCGTCAATGTTACATTAGGTTTGTGATAAGTATATCTATATGACAATTTAATGTCCATCCCTATAATATAAATTCGGAATACCCTATATTATAACTCTGTCTGTATGTCTGTCTGTCTTTTACGCAATCAGGGCCACATCGCTAATTTAATTGTAATAAAATACTCATATAGAGTTACTAATATTGTCGATATATACCAATATATTAAAATACTTATTAGTTTGACATGCAATTTATTCCGCCATGTTAATAACAAACGTCGCTACGCGACCGTTGCTGAGCAACGGTTTGCAAAGTTTGCTGTTTTAAGAAAACGTCACTCGAAATTAGCTTGCTTAACGCATACACGGCCTGCGCCGACTCAACCTTATGAGATACACAAAAACAATGTTTTACATAAATATTGTCCTTTAAATAACCTTAAAAAGGTCCGCGATGGCATATGTTTAAATTTATCGGGTTTTTGTTAATGTATTTTCTATAATTTGATATTCATTCTTATGAAAATAAATATAATAGAAACTTTTAGCATTTCATCTAGATTGAAATTATAGTTAACTATATAACATTCTAATAAATAATTATGGAGATATCACTGATTCGGAATGACCTAGCCTTGGAGCGGCATAGTATGACCGACGCGAACGGGCAGATTACTTTGATGGTTTTGTAAATTTTCATACATTTTCGAACTACTATTAATTTTTATGTAATTATTTGCTGCTTATTAATTTATACTTCTAGAGAATCAAAGTGTTGTTTAAAAAGTAGTTTAATTTCTTGACGTGTTGTAAAGTTTGGTCCTGCGCGACATTGCCCGATACTTTTTATTTCATGTTATTTAAGTATATTTAGGAAAGAATGTTTGCTTATCTCAGGTCGGTTATCTATACCGATGTTATACACTTAATATAATGTAATTTTAATCATTTGGAATTTTATTTGATATTGTTCGCAAAATTATCTTATTTAATATAGAAAAATGTTTAGTTAGAGTAGGTACTTATTCTAATAGTAAGAATTTCCTTTAATTACTTTTACTTCTTTTGTTTGTTCATTTCAATTATTCAGATATTTTTTGTAATAATAAATCTACACTTATTATTTTTTAGCTTATTTTAATTATTAAGGCTTATATGTTCTTACTAATTCTGTTGAAAACTGAAAATAATTTCAGAAATATATTTAATAAATATTCGTATATTTCAAGCGGGCGTAGCCGCGTCCGGGCCCGCTAGTCTGTCTATATAGCAATTGCTTTTGAGTGATGTATGTTTCAAATGCTGATGGTAAAAATATTGTTTTTAATTTATTTATTCCCATTAGTGATATAAGTAAATTCTTCAAAAGAAAATAAGTATTATTTAAAGTAACATGTCCCACAAGCACACTCTCGTATTATATCAAAATTGACACTATTTAGTCAGTCTAAGGCAGTTGTCAAACATTCCATAGCAAATTGTGATTGATTATGTTAATCTGTCTCTTCTAAACATTATATTCATGTTTAATTTTAATATTCATGTGATACAATTAATGTCATCAAAATCTGCATTACCATTTATGTTACCTAGATATTTATTTTATTATTAATTTATTTTAATTCAGTCGTTGTTTGGACTCTAAACAAAATATGTTCCTTGATTGTAATTGTTTTTAAAATAGAAAAAAAAATGTTTCGTGTTGTATCTATATATTGGTGTATTTTATTTTCATTTAATTGTTAAGTATGTTGATTTTCATTAAATTATTATTTAAATAAAATAAAAGTCTTTTTACTTTACCAATTACCTAACATTTGTAAATGGGAAAAAATAATGTAATTAAATAGCAAAGGACAAACACTGTTTGAAATAATTACTACTTAAACATTTTTTCATTCTAGTCTTAAAGAAGCTGTTACTATTTGTATTTAAAGATAAATAAGTAGTTTTAAATTCATAATTGTATTATTATTCGTTCTGTTATATCTCTTATTCCCAGGCTCAATATGCCTATGTTACACGCATAACAGTTCGCTGTTAGTGGGATAAAGAACAATAAAATATATCAAAAACACACTAAACACCATGAAGTGGCTAACTTTCTACATTAAACTGATTTCATTAATTGTAATAATATTTATTAACTAGTAACATATGAAATTCTAAAAAGATACTAAGAAAATCCGAAAAGATTGCAGATCTAAATTCTACATAATAAATATATATCTAATTTATAAATTCTAACGCAAGAGATACCTAATTTGTAGACGAGACGTTAACACTAACGTGTGTATATTTATTGCCTCTGTTACTTTCTCCCTACTTCAAAATTAGTTATTAGAATTATGAATGAGGTTAAATTTAAAAGTGAAAAATGTTTTCAGCGCCAATATTTAAAGTCAATCATAGAATATATTTTCCATAGAGTATTTATATTTTATATACTCTATGGAAAATAGTCCATAAATTACATCTATATGAATATTTCGTATAAAGATGGAATTTTAACATGGAATTATATGTTGTAATCAGAAAAATATTAATAGTAACTTATATTATTACAATATTTTTATCACTTTCAATATAAATAAATAATATTTTTGAAATACACAGTCATATAATTTGCATATTTTGTTGTATTAAATATGATTTTATAATAAAATTAATATATTATTAATCTTGTTATTAAAAAGGTTTTTATGATAAGGTAAGAGTAAGGCTGCTATATACAAAAATATTTTATTCAGGGCTGCCATTTTCGAACAGCGCTGCCCTCATTAGTAGCAACTGCAAACTAAAAAATCGACGTCAATCCAAACATGTCAGTCGCACATAATGGCGGAGGTTGTGTTTTTTATCAGTAATTAAATCCGTAATGCTATTTTCAAAATGAACGGATATTAACATCTTCTCAAATTTAATTAAATGTTTTGCTTATGATATATTATTGACATTTGATTTCGCAATTAGTGAAGATTTTTATAGAGAATGAAGTTTGTGTACGTCGCGCTATCGATAGATTTATTGAATTAGTGTCGGAGCGAGGGTCGCTCGCCGGTATCAGAACCAGAAGGGTGGCGACTCTACCAGATCAAAATGGGGGCCCAGCAGGCAAAAGAACGCGGCACGGCCAGCGGCGCGTCCATGCGTTCGGCGAGAAACAAGCCCCGGGTGCCCAAAGACCCCCGCATGCTTGGCTCGAATATATTTACTGAACACAGCGGTGAGTCACCCTTATTTTTTACTTAACGATAAATTATTTCCTTCCAAATGTTATTTTTATTAAATTATTTAATTTTACTCATTCATTATAATGGCTATCAAGTACTTACGCACAAAGAAATTCTTTGTCCCTATAGATTTATTACAAGTTCCTTGAGTAACATTTTTCTATTAGGCATTAAATCTGTGTCTATTCAAAAGCTCATTGAACTTCAGTTGTAGATAACTACCTTCTTTTGTTGATTACACTTGCTACTGCCACATATATACAATATGGTTATCATTTGTTTTATTTTCCTAGTTAACTTATTTTTCTAAGTAACTTATTTTGTTATATATCATGTAAACCATATTTTAGTATTTATAGTATTTAAGGCACTAAAAATATTTGGGATATATTATACTTACCTCAATATATTTTTTAATTCTAATTGTTGTAACAGTTTAAATTCACTAAATTCAAATAAACCTCTTGTGAAAAATAATATTTGCTATTCCCATGTTTTAAAGATATAATCAATAATTTTTCTAAAGGATGAATACAATAAAACTTATTTAGGGTATTTTAGTAAACTGTCATTAAAGGAAATTATAAATAAAAACCTTTTTACACAATGTAATTATATTTTGCTTGTTTACTAAATGTAAATTTTCTCGACATTATGTGTTTAGTGATGGTTATGTGATGGAGTTCACCATGGCACTTTATCTCATTGTAAATGTGTGGAAATAAAAATTATTCATTCCAGCACACCATGATAACTGTATTTGATTGAACATTAAAAAATACCCTACGTCTATATGTATAAATCTTGCATTTCGCTAAAATAATAATTCATCATAAACTTTTGTAAATTGGCAATTTTTTATTCACATTTAGTATTTTGTTAATCTGGAATCTACTTAAATATTTTATTATTGGGATTTGAACTTTTAACCATTGCAACTAAGAAAGAGTGCAAAAAGAAGACACTTAAGGCAATATTTATATCACACCAATTTTAACTCTTAAGATACTCCTAATTGTCTAGATTGAAAATTGCTTGTGCGATGAGAATAATGTATATATTTTAACAAAATAATGTATTGCAGAAAAAGGCGATTGTAAACATATTTTGTTTGTATCGTAATCACTGTAGACGTCTTGTACATGACATTCATCTTGCTCACCTTTGAGTAGATAACATATAAAATTTTTGTTTTTACATTTACTTCTGATGTGTATATTTCCTACAAAATTTTAACAGAAAGTAAAGAATGGAGTTGAATGTTGAACAGAAAGTAAAGAATGGAGTGAAATGTTGAATTTCCTTCCAATTTCCAAGACATTGCATGATGAGTAGCAAAACTCATACTTATCGGCCAGAGTGGGGAACTGAAAATCATTTAAATATAATTATTCCCTTAAGTGAAGGTCAAACTCACCACCATCAAGATTACAATCAGACTGTTCCACTGCACTGTGTCAGGCTTGTGATATACAAAATATAAACATAGTGTACAAATTCATATTTTAATTTGATCTCTCATGCAAATTATCTATGTTAAATTAATTTCTAACACAGTACCAGAGATGTGCCTAAAGCAAAGCGAAATTGACCATACTTAAATATTTCTCTATGCATTTGAATATAAGTAATACATTCAGTATATAAATAATCAACTCCAAAAGTAGTTGACTTGTATTGAATAGACAATCATAATGACATAATATAATAAAAAAAGTTGTTACAAAAGCTGTACCTATTATTTGGGTTCCTAAAGTATACTTGAAATGACATGACTTTTTTGATATAATTTTTTCATTTTATATTATGTGAACTGATTGTTAATCCCTCTGATTGTTAATATTGTAATAAAATTTTTGGCTTTTATATACAATTTAACATACATACAACATGCATAAAATATCTGAAAGTATGTAAAAAGAGGCTTTAATAAATTATTTCCACTTTTACAATTATAGTAACTGGTTGAGCTATAGTAATAAATTGTACTTCCACATATCCTCCCTATACAGGATATAATTTTTTATTGGAGCCATATTTGTGTAGTGTCACATCATGCCAAAATATCACCGCCTTGGGCTTTCGGGAACATTTGCATAATTTCGACTATGAGTCGATTAAAGTTTCCTTCCTTAACCCCCCCGAGTCGGTGAGTTTTCCTTTCTCACCGACTCTAATAACCTATAATGTCATATAGTTTATTTCTCTACTCTCCATTTATAAATATCCTCTATTATTTTATTACTATTTTAAAATCTAAATTTAATCAGCTTCATGCTGTATCCCGCACATAGCATGGTAGGCAGAGGGATCCTAGTGCTAAGACATTCCATTCCCCACTTTTTGCTGATTTCTGGAGACATTGCTTGCTAAGTGGCGGTACTCAATGCCGGAGCGAAAAAATGAAAATGTAAATTTAGATAAATATTTTATCCTCGATTGGAGATGGAACCTACAGTCAGACGTGCTTAGAACAATTGTTTTAATTCATATTGTAATTATGATGTGTATGAATTAATGATTCATCATTTCATTAAACTCTTAATAGTTAATTCTATTTGATAACAACATTAAACAAATTATGTCTATAATAATTACGCTCAAACATTGATTTTGCATCTTGAATTATGATACTAGGGCATAGTATTTGAATGCTATAATCACAGCGCTGCCTTAGTAAACTCAACAACGACCACTTAAAACTTAGTCTTTCATTAATCTCACAGTTTGCGGAGTGGAGTGTTCCTAGGTTCGCCATCATGACCGGCGTCCTATAGTTTCTCTATATATCTATAATTAGTCTTAACTGTTATTCAACTACACAGTGGTTATTTGGTTATATACCAGGCAACTGAAATCAGTGCAGTTTTTGTTTAATTAGAAATTTATCTTTTTGATGTAGATATATACGTTATAAAGTTCACTCTAATCTAGTAATATTGCGAATATTATTTTAGCTTAGTTTATTTATTTTAGTTTTTTTTTATTAAAAAGTCAGCTTCACGCTATATTCCCGCACACAGCAGGGTAGGCGGAGGGAATCTAATGTTAAGACACTCTGTTAACCAATTTCCGCCGAATTCTGGAGGGATTGCCTGTTGAGTGGCGGAACTCATCGCTGAGCTTTGTCTTCACACCAAAGCGAAGAAAATATAATTTTCAATAAATATTTCATTTCCTCGAGTGGGTATGGAACCCACAACCAGTTGCGCTTACAGTCACACTTTATGCCCCTGTGCGACGACTGGCCTCAAGCGTTTTTTTTAAATGTATAAAAAGTATTTTTTTCGTAAGATATTATCTATATTAATATAAAGAGCTGAGCTGATATACGTCGACAGAAGCCGTGAATATAAATTTTACAAACGCATAAATTGTTATATTGATTAAGAAATCTGGTGTTTTGATGTACATATTGATGTCTGTATTAGCAAAAATCCAAAAAAAAATTCTTATTAGTTTCACGCTGTATCCCGCACACAGTGTAAGCAGAGGGGACCTAGTGTTAAGATACTCCTTGCCCCATTTTCGGCTGAAGTCTGGAGGCAATGCCTGTTTTAAGTGGCGGAACTAAGCGCCGCGCTTGTGTGCGCTACCAGAGCGAAGAAATGAAAAAAAAAACCATTTGCTCCTAATATAATTTATTAGGAAATTTGTTTAAAATGTGTAACATTTCAATAATTACATTAATTAGGAGGAAAATAACATCCATATGATGGTACTTACATAATTATATTGATTAAGTTGGCGGCCCGTCAGTTATTAATATTATTTGTCTACACATATATGTAGGTCCGAATAGTAGAATTTTTTTTTTAGTAGATGACAATAAAATAATGTCAATAATATGATATAAAAGAAAAAAACGAATAATTATTACGTTTCTAATAATTATTCTTTTATAATATGATGTAGTAATGAAATATCTTAACAGATGTAACTGCCCGTCGCTCTCTAAGGCCGTCGTGGCGCAGTGGCAAAAGATGAAAAGATGGTTCGATTCCCATTTGGGGAATGCTTTTTCAGCGGAAATTGGGCAACGATACAAACGGTAAAATATATTTTAAAACTAGGTTCTCCATTCACTCTCTGCGTATCCTTCTATATGTGGGATACATAAAATAATCTATACATGTAACAAAATCGTAACGGATGAGGTCTGTACATGACCTTACGGTCTTTGGCGGCCTTTTTAATGTATTAGACCCCAAAACAAATATTTTTTATTTTTGTCTGTTTGTCTATGTGGTTTTGTTCACGCTGCTCTCAGAAACGGCTTAAGCGATTTTAATTCAGTTTACAGTATTGGATTCTGTAAAGTGTTCTTACCTAGTGTTTGTTTTATTTCAATCGATACACAAATAAAAATGTCAATATAAAGAGTTGCATGTGACAATATTTCTACAAAATAAATTTATTGCATTGGCTAAAACTTTAGCTATCAATGTATGGATTTAAAATGATAATGTTACTCGATAACGAAAGTAATTGACATAAAAAAATGATGTACAAGCGGGCGAAGCCACGCGAGATCACTAGTTAATGAATGAAACTATTACGAAATAATTCGCTCTATAGACAGATAAGAGAGAGATTTATGACGGAAAAGTGAGTGGTAAGATAGGTGAGAGGGAGACCTCAATTGACCTTCGAAACATACAGTATCAAAGATACTGGAGGAAGGTCACGTAAGAAGCATGAGGACCCTTCGGAGTAAATGTACGAAGAGGTTGATGACAGTGGACGAGGCGAAAGAGCCATGTAGAGACCGTAGCTTATTACGCTCCGTTCTCTCCGACTACTCCGCTAGGGATAAAGCGTGTAGCAATGTATGTATGTATGTGTGGTAAACTACTTTTTTAAAATTACAAACGGATCCGTCTTATTTTATTGGTCCTTGAGAAGTGACGAATACAGGTTTCAATGTAATACTAACGTGGACGCGCCATTAACGCACACGTTGACATGGTTTGGGCGGAAGCTCGTACAGACAGATGCACTAACACACAATCGCGTTCTATACACGCGGACTACTGTTGGCCGGTGAATTAAATAGTCGTTCTTCAGCTGAGTATCGAAGTTTATATGTAGATTCGTGTCGATTTTAATTAAATAAATAAATAGTTGGTTTTATTCCCATTCGGAGGAATTGATTATTATTTATTCATGTTTTCGTTTCTTCGCTCTGGTATTAAGGCATAAGCGCGGAGCTCAGTTCCGCCACTCAACTCGTCTGGAATTCGGCGGCAAGTGGAGAACGGAATGTCTTAATATTATACGCTATACATATTTTTTTGTATACAATTTCTTAAGACTACCTGTTTGTTAAGTGATAATAAATAAAAGTAAAAAATAGCTGTGCTAAGTCCTATTAATATTTTACTAGTGAAAGTTTGATACTTGTTACGCAATCTTATAAAATTTGGACGAAATTTGGAACACATACTTTGTAACGGAATCAGCATAGGATTATCTTAATAATAAACCTCGTAAATTTATTAAATATTTAAAAAGATATTATAAATATAAACATGGCTAAGTGAAATTTATCATATTATCAGTAGTGGCGCAGGAGCACAAGTGTGTAAATGTAAACGCGACTGATTGTGGGTTCGATCCCCCACTCGACGAAATGAGAAATATTTATTTAAATTAATATTTTCATTTTTTCTGGTGTCGTTTTATATTGCAGTTAAAGGACCGAGTGGACAGAGTAGCTTAAATGTGTTATGTATGTATACTAGGAAGAGGACAAATAATAATTATTATATGATATTATTAATATTTATCGCATAAATGTTTTTATTATTTACTGCTACAATGTTTCAAGCAAAGGCAAAATAACCAAAAATAAAAAAATATATAAAAGCATAGAATCAAACTGTTATCAGCGTTTATGACAAAGTGTTTAAAAGCTCTTTTGAGGACATATAATATGTACGACGAGACTTCTAATATGTTGCCGAAAGAGCTATCTTGTACTTCAGAAGACAATGATGTAGAGCCAGTAGAGAAATATGTTTTTTTCAGCTTCACGCTGTATCACGCCTGTAGTAGGGTAGGCAGAGAGAGCCTAGTGTTAAGACACTCCTTTTCTGGAGGCAATGCGTGTTAAGTAGCGGAACTCAACGCCGCGCTTTGCCTTCACACCAGAGAGAGACATCCATGATTTAACATATTTACCGTTAGAGACGTTAACTAAAAGAGGTACTTTCCATTTATATTATATTTGGTACTTATGAGCTGTTAATTACTGTGCTGAATGGATTTCTCGCCTTGGTTACATTGGAGATGAGAATGTAATTTTAAATTATCAGGAAATCTAGTTAGCCAACGCCATCACCGCGTTCGGTACGCCTTCGCGCTGTCTAGCCTTTATCGTATTAGATATTATGTAGAATTGTAGAGGATGCATTCTACGGAGTAGTTCCATATCGGTATTAAAATAATAATTATCTTGTTTACTCCTTAAATAAGTCTTAATACAGTCGACTGTATGAGAGTCGAAACCCTGAGAATCTCATTAATTCGAAACTCGAGAGACTTTTAACATAATATGTTATTAGGAATTATTGAGTGTTTGAAATACTAAATGGTTTGAAAGTTTTGAGAGACAACGAAAATAGTTTAAAATATTGATTAATGAACAATTATTAATGAATAATTCATCAATTGAGTTTACACTAAACACTAATATAATTGTGAAATTATATTATATAGGGTCACCCCTACAGTAGCCCGCCCTACTCATGACAAAAAATATTTACTTTACCAATTTAGAAAAAAGTAGCATAAACAATTTAAAAATAACATATAAAATAAGCAATTCTTACACACAAAAAAACTAAGTTCACATATATTTACGACTAGTGGACCCGGACGCGGTTTTGCCCGCTTGAAGTATACGAATATTTACTAAATATATTTATGAAATTATTTTCAATTTAGGGGGTAAAAAACTGTGAAACACGTGTTCAATGTAAAATTTTAAAAAGTCTAAATTTCAAATTTTATAAAAATCGGTGCCAATTGAAAAACAATCCATACAATTTTCAACCCTTATTTCACCCCTATAAGGTTATAATTTTTCATAATACCTTCTTAGTGGATTTCCAGATTAGAAAAAAAAAACAACTGTCTAAATTTCACGTTTCTACCATCAGCGGTTACAGCTGTGCTTAGAAACAAGTATATATGTCCTTTTATATATATAGTTTATACAACAATTAAGCGTAAGCGTCTGTAAGATGTGAAATGTTTGGTAATTGGAACCGTATGGACCTTGACCACCTCGACCACCGGTGGAGACAAACTAACAATTCCTGCTTCCTTGAGTTCTGGTCAAACACAACAATACCAGACCACCAAGCGCTACCAATTGCTTCATTCGACAATGATTGATTATTTTACTGGGATTTACTTTGATTATAACCCATCTTGTGTATAAACAAGTGCAATGTTCACAACAAATCTAAAACTAATAAACATGTAAACATGTATATAAAAAGTATTTGAGTCGAAATATGAATGAAATATAGTAAAAATAAAATAGTGTGCATTTAAATTGTATAAAAATCATATATACATATAATAATAAAATTCATTGAAAAATGCGTTCATAGCACATTCTTAACATTGTGCTACCATACTCCTATGTCTTTTGACCAAGCAAAACGTAGGGCGCGGCCATATCGTATTGCTTTAGGAATTTAATTATTAATACAAGGGTTTTGTTTTTTCAAATTAAAACTACCATTGTTAGAATAATTACATTGAGTATATAAATTGTTATTTTTAGAAATGTCAGTGTCAATAGTGGAAGCTGGTTTGAGCAACTTCTGTATTCATAGATAGTATCCTATAGTGATAGATAGGCCAATTTTTTTTCGTTTAATTAACTTTTTACTAGTTTTGATGTCGGGATTACTAATATTCTAAATTCTAAAGGTAAATATGGTATTATTTTATTATTAGAAATTTCACAATATGCAATTTGGAAGTGTCATTTGTTTTAACTGTAACCTGCCATCTGATACTTCAAGGCTTGCATTAGGTACATGTCGGCGGATTTTTTGTCTGCTAATTCTGCGAAATCGAGTACCGTCGCCCTATGGACAATGGTAGAACAACGGCAGATCAAAATTCATTTTTACAAAGTCGTCCCTGACGCACTATTTTTTTTTTGTTAATATATAAGAGTGAAACTTTAATGTTATGAATTATTTTTTCGTGAATTACATTTGTAATATATATTTATTAATCGTGAAAAATTGTCGTTCGTGAGAATATCTATTTCAGGTTGTTCACTTTGATACTTTAAACAAAATTTCCATAAAAAAATGTGCAAGTAGGTATAAAGTGTTATATATTTTTGAAAAAACCATAGTATGTAGATTTTAAAACAATTATTATATTGTGGATGTCGTGACTATATTTTTATAAAAAATATTAACAATAAATGACGAGAAAAAAGATACGTCTTTAAAGTTCATCGAGACTTTTAACAGTTACCGACGTCTCCCGACGCGTTATATTTGATATTGTTTCATAGTCCAGATATTCATAAATAACATTTATCAAAAATCAGCTGCAGAGACCTGCAGACTGAGAAGTTATCACGAAAACTACGATGCAAGTCAAGGCACACGAAAACTCTATCTATTGTAGTTTCTAATGTTTTACTATTTAATTGATTGGATTGCGGTAAATTTCCATAAAATTATTGTTATTTATTGATAAAAGGACATTTTGTCTTCATTTTGCACAATCATTTATTCACACTACCCTCATTTATGAAATTATATGAAGAGTGAATTAAATTAAAAAAAACTATTACAAATTAGTAATAAAATTACTAAAAGACGTTTGATTATTAAGTGTCTTCACTATATTTCAAAATGACGAACACTTTTAAGTGTTCCAAGCGTGAATTACTCCCATACATTGAAGGTTCAGGGTTTACGTTCAATAGGAGAAGAATTAGCACCTCTTTAAAATTATTTGAGGTTCCTGGTAAAGATTTTATTGATTGAAAAATTACTTATAGGTCCCGACTGTTCATCCTAATAAACTATTGGGCTTGTTAATTTCTTTTCAGATTTATGCAGTTGTGTTTGTTTGTTTTTTAATATATATTTTTTTATTTTTCAAATTTTTGTTCGGTTTCATTATGGTAATGATAATCATGATATATCTTCTTGAAATCCTCGTGTTGAGCTCTTGAATTTGATACCCATATTGTGGTATTCGAAACCAAAAATTTTTTTTGCACTAAGTCCAATGGCGTCCCACAGCCGCCATGATTATTATTTTTTAACACTTGGGCTGCTAAAGCGAATGTAACGATACCTCAGTTATGTAAATCCGTGCAGCGGTTCTGAAGATATAAGGTAATAAAGAATATTGCATACATACATACATACAAAATACGCGCGAAAAACATAACCCTTCCTTAGCAGTTGGGAATAATAATAAGCTAATTTAATAATACATTTTTACTACTACTACTTTTTATTTACTGAAAACTTTTCTTTTCATTATTTTTTTTTATATATATATTCTCCAATAAAAGTTTAATATATGAACTTCACCTAACGCACTATTTCATACTTTATGCTTGTGCAAAAATTCAATTGTTTATCTTAACAAATAAAAAAGTTATCGATTTTTGATCTGATACAGACCTTGATTTCCCATAGTGCGTCGGGTGGCTTAACGTTTAAATACTATATAGAGCATCCGCTGCCGTATTAGAGGTACGAAATATGACTAAATACAAAATTCACTAATATACGGGAGTTGACGTATGCGCCTTAAACTTTCTTTATCACTATTAATTCTGGTAAAAACATATTGCAATGGTTTGTGATCTGAAAAACTAATTAACTGTCGACCCTCTATTAAATATTTTATATATATTTTTTTTTATAAATATAGATTAGGCACATGCACTTACACATTCATCAGCCTATCGCCATCCACTGATAAACGTAGGCCTCCCTCATCAAGCGCCAACCAACTCGAGTAACCACATACGAGTATATAATAATATAATATATAAGATTATATAATATATACCAAACACTAATATAATAGTGTCACGTCACTTGTCAGTACGCATAACAGAATATTTCAATTTCATTCAATATTCTCGGCATCGGTAACTCTATTCACTCTAGCACTCTCTGCAATCTCAATTATGTAGGTTTAAGCTGTAAAGCGTGTTTCGGTTAGGATAATCCGTATTGCATTACTTTTCTTGTTCACGAATTAATTTATATATCTATAGTATCATATTATGTATGAATCAAGTTTCACGCTCTATCCCGCACACAGCAGGGTAGAATTGTCCACTTACTTGCTCTTTGCCGAATTTTTCAAGCATTTTGAGTGGGGGAACTTAACGCCGGCCTTTTGCCTTAATGCCAGAGCGAAGATAACATAATAAAAATAACAATTCATTCCCTCGAATGGGGATCGAATCCACAATCCTCCCGTTATAGCTGCACCCTTATCCCCTGCGCCGCGATGGTCTCATAATGTATGAATTTACTATTCTATTCTATTATTTATTATTTTTGAATTGAATCTTACATTACATAATTTTTTTAGGTATTACCAATACAATAAGTAAATAATGTTTTTTTTAATATAGTTATTTTTATTTCATTTTATTGTTTGAACCAGACCAGCGTGGTATATAGCAACCGATATTACAAGGGAAATAATGAAGAGAGTGTTAATACTATATAATTCCTCTGCCAACCCTGCTATATGTGGGATACAGCGTGGAGTTGATTATTAATACAGTTCGTAAATTCGGGACCTATATTTTATATGCGACATAAGAACATAAGGTGTAATTTAGATTTATTACTTTTATAAGCTTTTGTATTTCATATCAGAAGTTTACTCGACTACATCGTACTTCTGGACAAGCGAGGCTGTTTAATTACAGTAGTTACATGAATTCTAGAACTAGTTCATTGAAATTGTAATATTGTGCAAATCTACATATATAATTGAAATTGGGATCAATGAAAGTCCCAAACCTACTATTTTACAATAAATCATTATACACTAATCGTCGTCCGCAACTTTGTTTGCCACCTTAGGATGTCGCTTCCAGTAGACTACTATTACTAATTAATAGTAGTATCTAATTTCGAGAAATCCTCTCCTAGTGCCTACACCTACATATATCCTTAATCTACGTACCAATTTTAATTTTCCAAGTCCAGTAATTTCGCTTGTGCGTTGTATATTATAGAAAGCTCAAATTATTCTATATAATATGAATAATCAGAAATAAATATTTATGAAAAATATAATATCGATTAATAACTTATATAAATTTATTATTATTTTTGAGGATTTTGCATATCATAGCAACGATTTACGGCGATGAGAGCGGAGTTATTTACGATAATTATTTTCACTGAGAGTGATTCATATGGGGCTATATTAAAAATTCCTTACCGCGTGATTTATTATTACGTACAATAATAGTACTAAATAAATTGGATAATACTTGATTAATGCATATAAAAAATGAATTTCGGCAATTTTTGACCTAATTATTGTTTGTAGTGTTTTTATTTTGGCTCACGCTGTATACTCGTATATGAACATAACATATAGCATAAGTAGAGGGAACCTAGAAAACTTGTATTAAGACATTCCATTCCTATTAAGACACTTCCGTTTCCCCACTTTTGACCGAATTATGTTGCGTATTAATTGGCGAAACTCAAGACTCCGCTTTGCCTCGAGCGAGGAAATAAAAAAAAACAATTAGTAAAATAATCTATTAAAATATTTAAATAAAAAAACATTATACATTATTATATTAACACACTTATATCTAAGCGAGATAATAAAACGGCGATCCCCTCACAAGGGTCGGAAAGTGGCGAGCAAAGCCAACCATTGTCTCAACAAGTTCTATAGTGCAAGTTTACTGAAGTGAGCGTACCAGGTATTATGGCGATACTAATTCTCTCATAGGAAATTTTAAATTAACATGAAATGTTATTCCATACTTATATATATTTAAATATAAAATTTATTACGCTTATGTAATAAAAGTATATAGTATAAAGAAATATAGTTGAGTCACAGTTGAGATAGACAAATATGTGGCTGTTAGGAGAGTTCCGGGTAGTGGTAGACTAACTTCGCGTCGTCATAGAGCAGTTTTATACCAATGATTTCATGTATAAATCTAGCTACATTATAAGGGTGCACTCTATATATAACAAAACGTAAAAACTATTTAAAAACATCAATTAAAAGGTTTAACCTTTAAAAAAAGAAATCAAAATATTTATTGCAACACATTTTATATTCAAGCTTTAAAGTACTGCCTCCTCTACCAAGTGGACGTATAAAGCCTTTTTACGCCTCGTCGAAAACGTAATGTAAATAGCATTTGAACGATATATTTGTACGATTTTATTCTAATTTATAACATGTTACTAATGTAGTTATGAGTTCAATTTTTAGGGTTCCGTAATACAAACGTTTTGTATAAAATTTGCCGCGTAATCGAAACCTGTAGTAAATAAAGAAAAAAATGTGAGTTCATATACCTGCAAATTTAAATTTGTCGAATGGATAACTTGCAGTACAAATAAAAGGAAATACCGAAAATCGAAATTTATATTTATATTACAGATAAAAATTATTACAAATTTATAATTGTAGTTAATTTCACATAAAATGAGTGCATACGCCCGCAAACTTAAGTTTTTGTTGTACTTCCAGTTGACCTACAATCTTGAAATTTAGTACAGAGCCCTCAATAGGCGAGTGTAACTCACACTTGACCGATTTTTATTCTCGGGTTCTATAATCGCGTCATTATTGAGAGATTCAGTTGCCATAACCAATATAATTGCAAAATAGTTAATATATTAACAATTAATATAATCATCACATTGTCAATATTAAAATGACTGGAAGCGAATATAAACAAACACTAAACGGCAAGGCTCGTATTTCCAAAGCTTATAATACGAAACTTAGCTTCGCTTTTATTCAAACCATTACACTACACGCTGGAAAAAAGCAACCTTTGAAATTTCTTCAACCGTTCAAGTGCCAGTCGTAAAACGTGCTCAAAATGTGAACAGAAATGTATTGAATACATATTCAATACACAAAATTACACAATTTTAATCAATTTTTATTACGTATTTTTAATATATAGAGGCCAAGTAGTGGCGCAAGACAAGTTTTGGGTTCGATTTCCACTCGAGGAAATGAAACATTTAATATTTGCAGTGCAGCAGCAACACACCTGTCTCCAGAATTCGGCGGCGAGTGGGGAGCGGAGTGTCTTAACTCTAGGCTCCCTTCTACATGCGCGATACAGTGTAAAGTAAAAAAAAAACATTTTTAATAAGGTTTAAGAATTGTTTTAGAACTTATTAAATAGTCAGTTGTTAATACTTAAACTTAAACTTAAACTTATTAAATAGTCACAATAGTTAAAATGAACATGAGAACAAAATGGACCTCGTCATTTACTTACAATCGATTTGCATAATACTGTTATTTAATGTCTAATACTACTTAAGTCATTTCAAAGGCAATTTACGAAACCTTTTGAACGAGGCAACAGGATTTCCATCAAACTATACAATTATTGTACAATTTCCTCCCTCGGCTCTGCGGTTGCTGGGAAAAATATTACTTTGACTTGAAATTTATAGCAAGGCTGAACGTGATACATAAATAAAAGATTAATAAAGATTACACAAGTAATTCAATACTAATAAAAGAAAAAACAAGTAAGATTATTTTTTATATACGATAGCTCGGGATTATAACCCGTGCCTCTTGGCTCTTGAATACTGTCGCGAGCTCGGCTCTAATTTATAATTTTTATACGTCTCCTGTAACATTTTAGACCTTTGTCTGAAATAACTCTTTAAGAAACGGTAAAATATTTTAAACTTAACTTGATTAGTATTTTAATTATTGCATTAAAAATTTTAAGATTTTTATTTTTTTATTCTCCTACAAAAAAAAACAATGTTATGGCTTTATTATAATAAAGAATCTGAAAGGAAATTAAAGTAAGACGACGTTTTAATTAACTCTCATAGAGTTCTATTCAGTTTATAGAAAGCATTGTGTGTTGGTTAGAGGCGTTCCATGTCAATGTCACAACGATGCCACAGCGAACGCCACAGTTATTAAATAAATTTAAATTAAAAACATTTTTTTTTGTATTTTAAATGAAACTATTGTATTTAACCGGATTAATCGCATATATTTATAAACTTGATTTTTCCAATACTTTACAGTGGCCGGTGATCACACGTGGTGGTAGACTGAGGTAGCATCCTTCTGTCAGTTAACATAAAGGCCGGCAAGGCACCTGCAGCTCCTCTGATGTTATACGGGGTCGTGGGCGGTGGTGATCACTTATCATCAGGTGACCCACGCGCCTACCGCCAACGATTTCTTAATTGCCTCGCGTATTGCCCTGGATTCATGCAGAATGAGCTGACTAAATCTTGCCCGCGCGGAATTAATTTTTTTTATGAGTTCCCATGTGGTAGAAAATTTCCACCCTCTCTGCCTTTCTTCTTGAACGAAATTAGGCAGTTTTGCATATCAATAGCCTCGAGGGTCATCCTAGAAATATATCTGTTTTCGGATTTATCAAGCCAGATGTAATGGATGAGTTTATCCACAGTATGTTAACACACTGACATCGATACGTGCCCATTCTTGATATCGGAGATGTGTCCCCTCGCCCTGACACCGATGCTTCTCTATTGTTTGACCGATGTATGACAAAGCCACGGTCATAAATTAGTTATTAAAACTTGATATTTATTTTAATTATCCTACAAATTAATGTTGATATCCGAATATTAACAACAAAATCTATAACAACTGTAGCAAGAAAAACCAAAGGGCTCCAAGCTCAATTAGCTAGCTGTATAGCTTAGATAGTAGCGAGTGGGAGTTAAACATAAATTTGAGCTTTCAAAACTTTTATACGAATTTTCAAATACACCAATGTTTGTTTATTTTATTCATTGTTTATTATATAATACAAAAATAATTTCAACTATAATATACTGTTAAAACTTCTAAAAATTGAAATCGCAAAAAAATTGTAATTTCATTGCCAAATCTCTATCATTGATATATAGATTGCAAATGTTTGAAATTAATTGAAATAAAAATATATATTTGTAAGAGCCATGCCAGTCGTGGCACAGATTGTGGGTTCGATTCCCACTCGAATAAATTAAATATATAGCATTAGAATTTCTTCACTATAGTATCAAGGCAAAGCAAATTTGGCGACAAGTGTGGACCGGGGAGTATTACCACTAGGCTCCCTCTACCTACTGCTACATCCGGGATACAGCGTGAAGCTGAATAAACAATGAAAATAAATATATAAAATATTCATAGATATTAATTAGTTATATATCAATTTAATTTGAATTAGAAGCAATATTGTTAGCATTTACATGTTATTTTGTATGGAGCGTGACAACCACATCGGTACGACGACGTGAAAATATTAATTAGCTCAGTGACACGCGGTACATGAGAATTAGTATCTTACAAGTAATCAGAACGCATGAAATTAATATGACTATATTATACGCGTGTTAAACAAACATCGAATATTTCCCATAAATAGAAAACGCTGCAAGAATTTATACTGGAATATTATTTAATTTTAATTACTCATTCACTTTTTAATTACTAAGGGTTCTTTAAGGAACCAAAAAAACAGGAAAAGTAAAGGATTAACGGAACCCTTATAGGATCACTCTGTTTGTCCGTCTGTCCGTTTATCAAGATCGTTTATCTCTTGATTGTTTGATGCTGAAGTGAATATCAAATATTCAAGTCTCGGCCCCTTAGAGCTTTAGCTTTTTGTAACCAGTCAAAGCAGGCACCAACTATGGTCTGAATTGGAATTAAACCTAGAATAATCTCAATAGTTACAATTATTTTAATTTTATTATTTGAGTTCCGACGCTCCACACTACGTCGCACGCAAAAAAAATAGAAAATTTGGCGGAAAGCGCAGAACGGAGTGTCTTAACACTAGCCATGCGGAAACAAATGTGCAAAATTTTTATCAATAAATGAAAAAAAAAATGTATAAACCATAGGCGAATATCTAAAATAGTTCATTTGAATTACGTATATCGGAAATTGAGAGCAACATTCGCTCTCATAGCAATTCTAATATGCTATAATGAAATATTGGAATGAATAAATGAATTCTGAAAACGAAGTACAGCTCTCGTGGAACTAGTTATTGTATGAAAGGATTATCTAGTATTACTTAACTTTGCTTCATTTGAACATCATTGTTAGTAGTTTATTAAGATTTATTGTTAGAATACAAATACATATATAGAAGTCAAGCGTGCAGGCAGACAGGGTCACGAGTGTGTGGACTGTACAATACTGGTTGTGGGTCGATCCCTACTCGAGGAAATTAAATATTAAATATTTTCATTATTTCGCTTTGGTGTCGAAGCAAAGGCCTAGAGTTGCGCCACTCAACACGCAATTCCTCCTCGTATCATAACACTAGGTTCCCTCTGCTCACCCTGCTGTATGCCGGATGCAGCGTGACGTTAAAAAATATTTATAGTATACACATGTAGAATATTTATTATTTTAAAGGTCCTTAGGGCGTCCTAAACGCAAGCTGCGTAGCTTGCGTTTAATTGAATTTAATAATTTAATGTTATAGCTCTATGTCGATGAATTAGATAGAATAATTGATAAAAATACCATAAATATTAAATAATAGTTGCATATCGTTTGAAAGGTTTTGTAAAAACACCTAATATAATAATTACATATTTTTATAAGGATATAAATAGACGGACGGACGGATGTAAATTATGTATGAAAAGGCTAATGACTGTAGATGAGGCAAACAAGAGAAAGATTGCAGTGATTTTAACGGTTAACAATTCTTCTATCTACATTGATACGAAAAATGTTTTTTTTTAAACTAATCATAATTAATTCTTGACTCCTCCTTATATATAAAAATGTATAACTATTGGTACTTACACACGTCAGTATTGGTACTTACAGCACAAGTCTTAACATAACCAGTTGGTTTATTTTCGTACGAAATATTCCCTAAAATGGTTTTTCGTTTATATAATTTGTTACGATAAGAGGTAATCTACGAATATTTCACTAGCTAATTGGTGAACTATTTATTATCACTTTTATCAATGTTTGTTCCATTAGAATAATATGTTGGGTTGTTTAAATAAAAAAGTGCGGTCAACAGGGAGTTTGACACCGAGGGTTTCGTACCAATTTCAAGATTGTAGGTAGCTTCTGATTAGGTGCACATCATCACATGGTGATCCTGCCAGGCGGTGTGCGTGCAAGTGTCCTAAAGCATGCACATCGCCTCGCCTTGAAAAATTATAAAAATATATATTTTTATTTTTATATTTTTGTTTAAATTATGTGATTTTTAATTCAAGAATTTAATTAAATATGTTTATAATTGCAATAAATGTAAGTTTTATATGTAACTATATTCGTTACATTGGAAATGCAATATTTTATATAATAAGAATTCTTAAATTGATTCTGATTTAACTATAAGAAAAGATAACTATAAACTATGTATATATATAACTATATATATATATATATATATATATTAAAGTATCTATATATGTATATATATTGGTATATATATTTATTTTTCTGTATATTATGTATGTATATATATAGAAAATTATATATTATATGTATTTGTATTATATGTAAATTATATCACATTTGTAATGCTGTATGTTTTTTTTTCTGATTCGCTATTATTGTAATTATTAACAAACTTTTTATGCACCACACAGTTCTTATATTACTATTTTTTCTTTCTTTTTTTGTAAATGTTTACGCTCAAGTTTACCTGTAAGAGATCACTAATAGTGATAAGGTCGCCCTTGCATGCTAGTTATATTAGTATAGCTATAGATTTTCTTTTTTTTTTATTGTACTTATAGTTTGTGTATGCAATAAAGAATTTTATCTATATATCTATGTTTAGGGTTCCGTTTCTTCTTTTTGAGCTACGGAATCCTAAAAATACATAGCAATGCCCTTAGCTTTGTATATAACTGAATAATTATACAGGTACTCAAAATGTTTATTCTTGTAACGCTACAGACAATATAGAAATTTCAAAGAAAACTTATAAAGCAACTGCGGTTAATTAATTAACTATTGAAGATTGCCTTCTCGTTTGAGTTCACTTTACCTGAACAAGTCAATATAAGTACAAAACGCAACTTTACTTTATTATTTATGTATTAATGAGAAAAATCAATTTCTTTTTCTAATTAGAAGTGTTTAATGTTCCGTTATACAACCAATGGACATTTTAAGGATTCACTAGATTTCAAATCGAAACCTGTAATGATTATATATTTTTATTTACACTTCACGCTGTATCCTCGTATGTAGAGAGAACATAGAGTTAAGACACTCTGTTTGTCATTTTCCGTTGAATTTACAAAAAAAAATATGAAACCATCAATCTTGAAAACTTCTAAAAGGTAAAAAATAAAAAAAAAAACATACTACCTGAAGCTAATATTTATCGTATGGCAAAAGTCTTTTGTGCCCGATGTAATAAAGAGATTCCGGAAATACATTACGAGCAGGCGGGATCACCCGTGACACTAATATTGACAGCTCTGGTTAAAATCACTGAATCGTGGAATAACAAAAAGATTTATTTCCTTTCTTTTGTAAGGTAATGCTAAAAGCATTTTGAGTTGTTATATATTTCATCATAATTATATTGTAATTGAGTATCTGACTGTTACAATTTATGTTAAACTAGCTAAAATAAATTTAAAAAAAAAGACATTACACAATTATTCAATTAATTTTGAGTAATTTAATTGATTTTGTTCATCTTCGTGGACAACAACTTTACTAAAGATTATTTATAAAATAAATCAGCTTCACGCTGTATCCCGAACACACCTCTGCCTATCCTGCTAGGCAGAGGGAACCGAACGTTAAGATACGGAAATATAAACGAAGATATGGAAATATAAACGTAAATAAATATTTCACTTCCTCGAGTGGGGATCGAGCCCACAACCGCCAGGTTCCCGTCCGGGAATGAATTATGTTCTTTTTGTCATACAAAATGCGGCGTAGAGTTTAGTCACAAAACAGACGCAATCTTGCCACTAGGTTCCCTCTGCCTACTACCTTTGCGGGAAAAAGCGTGAAACTGTTTTATAAATCATATGTTATACAAACTAGACTTGAAAATTGAATTATAATAATAGTTTTTAATAGAGATATCACACTTACTATTGAGTAAATTGCTTTGTTATTAATCCCGCTTTCACATACACAAAAAGCACCCGTTGTCAATATAGAAAAAACAAAAATTCGTTCATTTCATTGTTTGAAACTTTACGACAGTTGAAATAGAATTGGGCGCGAGTTTTAACTAAATACAATGGGTAAAAATAATCGTTAACGTTTATGCCTTTCCAAAATCGGCGGCAGTAATAACTTTAGAAGGCTCTATCGAAGTTACACTGCACTAGCCAGGACAAACAAGTTTTATCACTATTTAAAACTCCGCCACAATACAACTGGCCGCTGGAGCTACCCCCAAAAGTTTAAAAATCAAATTTCGCATACTATTGTTCCAGGGGTTGTTTCAAAAAAGTTACTTTTCCACAGTGAATATTGTATTTTTGTATGGCAGGAATGTTACTGAAATATTCATGGTCTCTGTGCAATATTGGTACCATTGTTGTGTAAAGCTTTGGTATTTTGATAGCAGTGATTTAGTTCACGGCACTTGAATTGAAAAAAATTTGGATTCTCTGCAGTTTATACGTTATACGAGTTGTCCTCTCATTACATACTCGTATATCCTTAATTACACTGTACGAGTTTTTCGAATGTTCACTTGATATTTTATTTTGAAAACGACGACTAAAAATGAATGCCAGTGCAGCAGTACTTAATTGAACGACAAGACAAACGAGCGTACGGGTCACCTTATGATAAGTGATCGCCGCCGTCGACCCTGCGGAACACCAGAGGACCTACAAGTGTGATGCCGGCCTTTGAGGTGGAGAGTCTTATTTAAATGAACTCTACCGTCGTATAGGGAAGCTTGATCGAATATGTAGGAACACTTTCAAAAGGCAGCAAGATACCACGTGCGTTCTTTATCTTCAAAACTCTCAAGCCAAATGGTTTGAACACATGCTACTTTGGGCCTATTGTAATTAGTATGTTCTTTCACTCGAAGACAATATAAGTTGGTATTTGAAGTGAAAATAATAACTACATATGTGAATTGTGAATTACATTTTTATAGGAAAACGGAAATTTAAAATCAAATATAGTTGCTTACGTTTCGCTACTTTTAAAGGGCTGGCTGGCCCTAATAACATAATCTTAGTACAAAGTACATAGAAGTGTATCGACATTGAAATTTCTAAATTATTAATCTACTAGCGAACGCGCGTTGCTTTGCTTGCTTATTTAAAGGTAAATTCTAATAAACCATGAAACATGTGTTCAATGAAATATTTTTAAGAGTCTAAATTCCAAATTTCTAATAATCGGTGGCGTTTTAAAGATACTAAATTTCAACCCCTTATTTGCACCTTTATGGGGAGAATTCTAGAAAACGATGAAACACATTTTCAATTAAATACTTTCAAAAATATACATTTCAAATTTTATAAATATCGGTGCTGATTTAAATTTTTTTTCCATACAAACTTGCAACCCCTATTTCACCCCTTTAGGGTAAAAATTTTTCAAAATCCCTTCTTAGTGGGTGGCCAGATTACAAAAGTAAACATCTGTCCAAATTTCACGTTTACCATTGGCGGTTACGGCTGTGCGTGCGTCTTACCTCAGTCAGTGAGGACAAGTCCTTTTATATATATATAGATTATAGTACTCACCTTCACTTAGCAATGGTTGTGCGTCAACATCCGGTTTTCCAGCGGGGCAGAGCGGGAGCGCGGGAGACGAAGACACTGGGCCACCTTCTGCTTCCGCCTGTAAGGGGGAAACTCGTTATAATCGCGTTTTTATAACGATGTACGGTGATAATGATCATTGTTATGCGTAATTTTCTACTTCAGATGTTTTTTTACTATTTTGTTTATATATTTAAAAAATCCATAAACTATAAACATATTGGAAACATTATATTAAATATTGAATTTAGTTTTATAAATAATAAAATAATATAACAGTATAAAATATTCTTTACATGTTACATTTCCGTACATACATGTTATACCTAAGCCTGAGAAATTCGTTGGGTTGAACGCGTTGAACTACTAATTCGAGTTGAAAAATTTTCTTTTTGATACATAGTTCATTTATAAAGGAAGACTATAGGCTGTATCACATAACTGAACTTGGGCTCTTAGAATGTGTTATATATAAGTAAAATTACTGGCTATATCCATTTGACCACGTAAGTGAAGCCGTAGGCAAAAATAGTTTTATAAAAAATTAAATTGCCAATGAAACTATCTATAAACCATATACCCAGAATCTTTAAAAGGTCTCACGAGATTACAACTTTTTATATTCATACAAAAGTAGTTTTAAGTGAAACCCTTTCAAAAGTTTAAGTGATGTGCAAACTACATTTTTGTAGAAAGTTCAAAACTTACATTCTTACCTTTCCCGACGTTAATATCTGCTGACATTTACGCGATTTTTCAAAACATTGAACATTCTAAAGCAAAATCTCATTGATAATGTGGAATATAATATATTTAAAATTAAAAAAAGAAATAATACTTGAAAAATCATCCGCAACATCATATTTGAAATAATAACAATATCATTTATCGTTTTTTATACAACAATTTTTGTACATTAATGACATTTATGACGTTTAAGATTATAACTACAGATAATAAAATCTGTACTGTTAGTGAATGACTGACATTTGCCATGTAAGTAGTTTTTATTGTTTAGTGCAGCATAAAGTAGAAAATAGTTCTCGAAACTTCTGGAGGAACGGAAAAATGAAAAATTGCGACGACTAGTTTACAATAAAAAAATAAAATATTGCCATTATCAATATGAATATTTATTTATTTACTTAATTTGTGTTTATTATTATTCGTTTTATATAATAATTTTTAACAATAAATTTTAAACAAATATTTGCACTCAGGGAAAAATGTATATTTAAAATTTCCGTTTCATGCCGTGATTTATTTAGGCTGGAAAATGAAAAGTAGGCAAAATAAGCTTTTACAGATTGGCCTCTCCGGCTGCTTAAAAGCATGAGATAAATGAAGTTATATAACAGAATATTACCTAATAATAAAGTCATTTTTTATAGTTCGCTAGTATCATGTAAATTTGACGAAACCAATAATAAAAATAATTAATTCTTATACCTTTCGAAGGAGTTGGAATAACATTTATAATTGTACATATGAAAAAATCCTTTCGTTGTAAACTTTCACAGAATATGGAATATTAGAATGGTAATGTTCGAGCATTATGAGGATTATGAGAAACGTCCTGAAGCCACTTTAAAGCGCAGCATAAAATAATATGAAGATGTGAATTTACTACCTGAGCTCGACTTCAACCTTACTGCAATGTCATGATAACATTCAAATAGAATGAATAATAATTATTTTTGTAGATTTTTCATTTATTTAATTTTCATTAACGATTTATTATTATGTATTTCATTAACTTTTATTTAAATTTCATTTATTTTAACGACTTCAAAAATGAGATACTAGTACTGGTTTGTCGTGAATATATTGGAATTCTATCAGCTTCACGCTGTATCCCGCAGCAGAGTAGGCAGAGGGAACATAGTGTTATGACTGGAAGCATTGAAATTTGAGTGGCGGAATTCAGCGCGGCGCTTTGCCTCGACACCAGAGTGAAGAAAAGGAAATATAAACTAAAATAAATAATACTTCATTTCTTCGAGTGGGAATCGAACCCACACCGCCCCAATAAAAGAAATAATAATATATTGATGTCTACACGTGTACGCCATTTATTTTATTAAAAGTTATTTAAGAACACTGCTTTTACTAAGACCTGTGTTTATTAAGAACATACAAACAGAAACCACTTTGGAAAACAAGTCTGATGAAAAGTACATACAGCTTATACAGCTTAGTGGAGGAGCTTTTGCTCAGTTTCAGCTACAATGTTATATTTTATTTGAAAATATTAAATATAAAAAAAAATGATAATTTGGAAAATATTCCTTCAACTATTGATAAATTTCAAATATATAGTAATAAAGTATGAAATTTGTTTAGCTTTAAAAAAAATATATATCCACTAAAATAGGTTTTTTTTATAAATCCTTAAGGGAGTTAAGTTATGAAATTCTCTTCAATTTTATTCCTAAATGTAAATTTTTAGAAGATTAATTTACCGTTGACAAAAATATAAAATAAATTGGTGTAAAATTCGCGAAATATTTTAAGAAATATTTTATTCTAGATTATATTGAAAAACTTTCCATTAATTCATCTTTTATCCCGTACTATTAAGTAGATCCCGCGGGATAAGTGAAAAACCAACCCACAAAGTATTTTTGAGTTCTGGGGGAATTTACGGCACTCGTCTATATATGACTTACTTATGCACTTATGACTTTAAGGCCCGTATTTATAAACCTTTATCAAGTCTGAGATCGATCTTGAGATGCCGTTATCATTCACAAATTACATATCTATGAATGAAAACGGCTTCTCAAGATCAATCTCAGATTTGAGAGCGTTTTAGAAATACAAGCCTGAATATTCGTATAAATAAACTGAATTTAAAAATACTTTCAATTTAATAAAATACACGTTTAAAAAATTAAATAATTTTATTCTAAGCATTTTCAAAATACAATTTTATCATACAATTTACCATTTTGAAATTTTAAACTCTAGTTTGGCAGTTAAAGAAAATAATTTCCTAATATTTTCTTCGTTCCCGTTTATACATATATATTTCTTATTTTTCACAATCTCATTCAAGTGCAAATTCAAGTTGATAAGGTACAGTACTAGCTTTTGTACGCCGATAGGTTACAGTATTAACAATAAGGATCCAATATTAGCATTTCAGAGCACTTACGACTGTCAATGTCGACTAGGCCATTTGTAATATAGATTTATTCATTGAATTTAAATAGGTCACTGACGGCTTTAGAGAGATCTAATAGGACATTGTTAATACTTTATACAGTGTTTGTATAGAAAACTATGCTACCGTAGGGTTGTTTTGAATTGTTACTGGCGTGAACTTACCATTACAGGTTCAAATTCTGTATATATGCATATGATTTGGAATAAGCTTAATTTAAAAAAAGCTTTTATATGAACAAAATACTTTGGAGCTTAATTGATTTGAGGTCGTTGTGATGCAGATGCAGTACAGTGGTGGGTTCGATTCCCACTCGAGGAAATGCAATATTTAGTATTTCCATTTGTTCGTTCTGGTGTCGACATAATAATACTGATATTAATTAACCACTGGATTTTTAATAAAAATAAGCTAAAAGATTTCTCATAAAATGCTGGAATCACACCACGCGATATTTTTAAGTTGTTCGCAGGCTGCTAACAAATAAAAAGTAAAAAAATAATAAATCTGGTTTTGCAACCTGAGGCTAAAATCTAAATACCAGTTTTTCGTACAGCTTATCCAAATATTAATACGCAAAAACTTTGTACGCATTTATACGAAAATTATTTTACAGCTTATATTTTATTTACAGCGTTATAGTTTATATGGCGAATGAGTTCAGTATGAACATTTTTTTTAGCTTAGCATATATGTAGCTTCATGCTGTAGGCATAGGGAACCTAGTGTTAAGACACTCCGTTGCCCACTTTCTGCCGAATTCTGAGTGCATACAGACTACAGACTTCAGAGGAAATGGAGCACGGAGTATCTTAACACTAGGTTCCCTCTGCCTACACTATTCTGTGCAGGATAAAGCGTGAAGCTAAAAAATATATATATTAAACATTTTGGCAACACATTGATAGAATATTATTATTCCATTAACCCAAACACCTTTTATAACTGTTATAACTTCATCACCACTAGCAACAGTCGAGGACACATCGGGCCGACTTACCCCAGTCTGTTTCCGAAGTTCCTATCATTAATTAAGAAGGCATTTCTCAGATTACACTTAACTCCATCATCGTTAGCGTGCTCGTTAGTTTCTGTCACTTCAAAACTTACATAAATAGTTTTTTAATTGTTTGTGTTTTTTTTTTTCAAAAAAAAGTAGTATGTAGAATAGAAAGAAGACAGAATAAAAATGTAATTACAATCTGTGGGTTACGTGATACGAAATTGTTCGTTGTATTGATATTATGAGTGAAAATATTTCTTCAACAGTCATTATGTTCTTAATGAAGGATATACTCGCATAATTTGTATTTTTTAGTTCATTAAGCAAACGAGGCCAGTCGTGATGTAAGAGATACAAACTTGTGTCCATAAACGATAGATTGTAGGTTCGATTCCCACTCGAGGAAAATAAATATTTAACATTTCCATTTTCTTGCTCTGGTAACGAGGCAAAACGCGGCTTTGAGTTCCGCCAATTAACACGTAATGCCTCCAGAACTCGGCGGAAAGTGGAGAACCCAAGTGTCTTAATGGAAACAGAATGTCTTAATTATTCCCTCTGCTTACCCAGCTACGTGCGGGATACAGCGTGAAGCTAATAAAATGAAAAAAAACATTATCCAACTTAATAAAAGCGTACATCTTTACATTTCCCTCTAAATATATATATATATATATATATATATATATATGTTAAAATATTATTTGAAAATGCAGCCTCAGCGCAGTGAGCAATGGTACTTAAGCACGTTCGCCGGAAGCTTTTAACAAACAATACTTTCATTATTTTGTATGCAACCTTCTGATATAAATATTGCATTACGTGGTATACTCACAGTGGATTACGGGATAATGTGGTACATCTACATGTACTTAAGTACTTTTTTTATCAGCTTCACGCTGTAGGCAGAGGTAAACTAGTGTTATGACACTCCGTTGCCTACTTTCTGTCGAATTATAGAGGCATTGCGTGGCAGAACTCAAAGCCGCGCTTTGCCACAGCGAACAATTGAAAATATAAACGTAAATAAATATTTCACATTTCCGAGTGGGAATTGAACCCACAATCGTCGTGTTACAGTCACACCCTTTTGCCTTTTGCTCTATGTATGGTACATTTTGAGTGACTGAAGTGATTCTCTGTGAGTTACATCGAAATAATAAATTTGAAGTAAAAAAGATTATACCCTTCACCGATGAATAGAGTATTTAACATAGTTTCTTTTTTAATTCAAATTAGTAAAACTAATAGACTTATATATAAGTATATATTTCAGCTCTTGACAGGCTCCACTTTCGGTTGTGTAGTACCTCAAGGTAGGCAGAGGGCACCTGTGGTAGGAGGTAGAGGATGGAGGTAGTGTTAAGATACTCCGTTCCCCACATTCCTCCCATTGCATGTTGAGTGATGAAACTCAACGCCGAGCTTTATCTCGACTTCAGGGCAAAGAAATATTAAATTATTTAATTTCATTTCAGTTCTTCCATTACAGTAGATAAAATATACACGGGTATACAGAATATTTATTTTTCTTGACCCAACCGCCGTAGGCTACTTTGGAGGGACTGATGGACATAAACAACACATAATTATATATACATAATGTTTACTCCAAAAGGAAACCATAATGTTGCTTGACCCTTTCAATTTACCTCCACAGAAATGAAGAGGAATAGGAATAGGAAAAGTGCTCTTCAGAATGAAAATAAAGTAACAAGATATACTATACTATAGAAAGTAATCCGATTTGCATTCGAAACGTAGTCTAAATCACGTTTGAGAGTGCTTACGGGCTGACATTTTAAAACCTACTTTTCCGGGATTTTTCGTTATGTCAATATGGACAGATTAACACAGAAGTTAAAATTTATATATTGTTTTCGTTTCGCTTCACAATCTTTCCCACAGGATGGACAAAAGTATCTAATCTAACTCTTTTTGTTACTCACTTTACTTTCAATTTTCGAAACATTATATTTGGAGTGACGTAACTTAAAGCCACGAAAATTGTGTTTATAGTCAAGCACTGTTATTGCTCGAAGTCGCGATCTAGGCCTCTATTAAACTTAACATTTTCTTAAAAGCAGCTTAAATATACAATCCATACCTATATTATAAATTCGAAAGTAACTCTCTAGTTCTAGTCTAGTCTATCTGTCTTTTACGCAATCAGGGCCAAACCGCTAATTTAATTGTGATAAAATCCTCATATAGAGATACTTGTGGGTCTCGGGATGAACATAGGATACATTTTTTTCTCATATTTCTAATATTTTCGATATATACCAATATATTAAAATACTTATTAATTTGACATGCAATTTATTCCGCCATGTTAATAACAACCGTCGTTGCTAAGCAACGATTTGCAAAGTTTGTTGTTAGAAAACGTCACCCAAAATGAGCTTGCTTAACGCAACTCTCTATTGAAAACTGAAAATAATTTCATAAATATATTTAATAAATATTCGTATAGTTCAAGCGGGCGTAGCCGCGTCCGGGTCCACCAGTAATTTAATTGAATTTGGCAGTTATTTTGTTGACTTGACAATTTGTGGATTTTAACCACTTAAAACTTTAAAATAAGGAATGATATTGAATTAGTAAATCCTTCGAGCCACCAAACCTTCAAAAATAATCTTATATCTATCTACATTACTAAGCATATTCCGTGTACGTATATTACATTATATCAGAACGGTGCCTAATTTCGCATGATATTACAAAGGAATGAAACGAGTTGGAGCATACAATTTGCGAAGATAAAAGATAATAAGTTAAATTTTGTTTCAGAAAGTTATATTACGTACCTATATTAACATTTATATATTAAAGGTACGTTTGATTAACATTTTTAAATTCTCTATCTGTTGGCATCTGTTGCCCAGATGTTGTTGATAGCATATTCTAATGGTTCTAAGTTCGACGAAACGAACAAAATTTAGGTGAAAAATTTAAACAAAAACATTGTTTTTTAAGGCCAGCCATGGCGAGGGGGCGAGACTATAAGCGAGACGGCTTGGGGATTCGATTTCCACTCGGCGAAATGAATTTTTAATTTCATATTTTCATTTCCTCTTGTGGTGTAAAGTTGAGAACGGAAGTGTCTATATAGGAACGGAGTGTTTTAACACTAGGTTGCCAGGTTCCGTCTCTGCTGTGTGTGGCACCTACCTATTTTGTTATTATGCAAGATTTTCTTTAAGATAGGAATTTATTATATAGACAATAAATTAACAAATTATATCATATTTTTAATATTTCCTATTTCTTATAGATGTTCTAAGTAATAATGTAGAAAAAGAAAACAAAACATATTATTGGCATAAGTAATGATATTGGCCATCTTCGATACATTTAAACAAAAAGCATAAATAAATACCCAGTTTATTTCATACAAAATTTAAATTGGAAACAAAAATTAATTATTATTTTAAAAAATTTCGCGTCCCAGTCAGCATTTACTTTTGCATTATTAAACATAAATTTTCCGATTTCTGCGACACAATGAAATGGCAGTTTTATGCATCGCTTTATGCAAAATGTAATAGTGAATTATGAGTGTACTGCGAATGAATAAAAAGAAAAATAAAACAGTCTAGTTTTAACGTATAGCATTTTATGACAATCATATAGTTGACGTTTTTAGGGTACTGTATTTCGAAAGGTATCAAGCTGATATTTATATAAAATACTCAGGTCTACTCTCCCTTTGAGCTGTGATGAAATCCAACTTCTAAGGCAATGTAATTAAAAGATACAACTGTTCATGCCACAAATTTCCGCAAATATTCGAAATTCGTAAAGGAATCATAATCCACATGATACTTCCTGTTGACCTGAAGTTATGAAATTTGGCACGAAGTAAGAACTTACAATACAAATAAAGGAAATAATCTGAAAAAAGAAAAATTATTTATAATTTTTTGTTTTTTTTTTAAATATTTATATAAAAAAAGTAAAATTTAAATAAACTCTGAAACAAATCCTATTTATGGGAAATCTTTTGTCAAAGTTAAATAAAAATAGCCGTCGACATATTCCTTTTTTTCTTTTCATCCTATCCTATCCTATATTTTATAACACAAAGTCGCTTTTCGTGTCTGTCTGAAATTTCTAACTCTTCTTCTTCTAAACCACTTAACGGATTTTGATGCGGTTTTCACCATTAGGTCGAGTATTTCTCAGGGAAGGTTTATATATAGTTTATTATTTGTACATTCTTATGTAAGTTAACATAAATAAGATAAATGTGTATAAAGTCCTACCCGTTGATACACTTTCGCGCATGCGCTGCTTTAATGGTAAGTACTACATGAAAATAATGTACTGGAGTATTATTTCTCTTAATAAGATCTACAAAAAAGTCCGCGACAGCATATTCGTATCTTTTAAGGATAACGTGTAGTGATCATATTTCTGTCTAAAAATAGTAATTTCAATATATTTTTTATTGTGAGGGATATTTTTCCATAATGGTATTAATCCTTATCCTTTAAAATACTTTATTAATTTTCTACGTTAAACGAAGATAAAATTTGCCTTTTACACTATTTCAAAAAAATGAATAATTTTAGAGAAAAACGCATTTAATTGTTGACACATCACGCCGTTGACACATCAGCTATGTTTCACTTATCCCTTACTCTCAGCATATAAATAAGTATATTAGTTACGTTGGCCATTAACTGTCTTTTACTGTTTTTCATTTTAATAAGTACTTTAGAAGTTGTTACAATATCAAAAAATCCTTGCTGCGAAACGGCTCGCCACTCACCATTCGTCCCTCCGCCCCCGCGACGTTTTGCGTCCGCCGCGCCCGCCTGCCTTACACGCATCGGTGGTTCAGTGGTAAAATGCTCGCCTGCCACGCGGCCGGCCCGGGTTCGATTCCCGGCCGATGCATTCTATTAATTTTCCTCACAGGCAGCCACGTAGTGCTTGCTTTTCATCAGGGACAGAGTACCCTCTTCCCTACCCAATCGGTGTCGCTGTAAAAGCCAATTGGGCTAACAGCATTATCCGTCAGAGAACCAAGGCCCTGATGTCGTTCGGAACTACTACTGGCAAAGTAAAGCGGGCGCTACTATTAAATAAAAGAAAAGTAAAAAAAAATAAGTTTTTAAAACTGCCTTGCACTTGAATGCACTTAAAAGTATAAATAAAGTTTTCCTTTGAAACTTTTACTTTGAACTAATAACGTCATTACACAATTTATATGACTTAAAAGCTTGTCGCGAGATTTAAATTCTCGTATTTATTTAGTTTTAGACTAAGTTATTATTTAATTTACTTGTTTATCTTCGCAAATTGTATACTTTATAGCGCATTTAAATAAAAGCTTGTGTTTTTTAGACTTTCATTTACTTTTAATCGAATATCAGCTTCACGCTGTATCCCACACACAACAGTGTAAGCAGAGGGAACTTAAGACAATCCGTTCCCCATTTTCCGCCGAATACTGGAGGCATTGTGTGTTGAGTGACGGAACTTAAGGCCGCGCTTTGCCTCTACACTAGAGCGAAGAAATGAAAATATAAATTTAAATGAATATTCCATTTGTTCTTAGGCCTCTGCCTAAATAATACTTTTAATACTATTTTTTTCTATTTAATTATCTCTAAATAGATATCTCAGTCTGTTCATTTCGTTCAACGCATTATTGTTAGTGCAAAGTCGTTTGCTGGTTAATCTGAAACAATTTAGTTCTTCAATGGCCTTCTAATGATTATACCCTAGTCCACGTACGCTTGACCGGCAGCAAAGAGCTACGAGCCTATGTAAACAAGGGCTTAATTCGCAATCGTATTCCCAACAAGTCATTTAATACCCTAAATATAAAAGCATAAAAATATTAGCCTATCATATTCAGAAATCCGCTATACGGAATACTCGTACATAGTGATGTCATTCTATTTTTTGAGTTATGAAAATAACCAAGTAAGCTCTTTCATTTGACATTCATTTCGTAGGATATTTTTGTTATTGTTTTAGTCCGCCATCTTAGGTGTTTCGCCATTTTAAATTTAGAATGACACCAAACATCTACCACGGTGTACATATCTGTTTTAATATTTGTTAAAATTTTTAATTTTCTATTCTTAGCTTCACGCTGTATCCCGTATGTAGCAGGATAGGCAGAAGGTTCCCCGTGTTAAAGCACTCCGCTCCAAACTTTACACCCTATTATAAATAGAACTCACAACCTGTGGCGTTTAGAATCACACGCTTGCACCGCTAAGCCACGACTGCTCTTAAACTTACAAAGCAAGTGAAATAGAAGCTAATTGTACTTATTCCTGCATTGTCATTCTGACTGTTAAATCTTATTACTACTGACAGTTCACGTGCGTATACAAACAAGGGCTAGACAGAGAATATTGGCATTACGGATATCCGACTCGATGCGCTTAACCAGAGAAGCCGTTGGAAATCTACTATAAATTTACTATTGTTCACTTTTTATATACATACGAGTATATGTATATATTATAATCTCTTTTTTTTATTTACAATAGGAACTATGATTTAACTAATGGTACGTAATGGCATTGAGTTCCGCCACTCAACCCGGCATGCTTCCAAAATTCTGCGGAAAGTGGGGAACTTAGTTCCCCAGTCTTAGCACTAGGTTCCCTCTGCCTGCGTAAGTCTGCTTTTAAAGGTGAAGCTAAAATAAAACTAAATTGTATAAGTGGCTTTATTCGTTTAGATTTTTTTTAATTAACCATATTGAGCTCGAGCAGTTAAGGCGAGTGTTAATGTATTGTAAAGAGGCCCCTGAAACCTACCCTTGAATCGCAAGTCCCAGCCACTTCTCCAGCCAGCTCAAAAGTGTAAGTGTCCATATTAACCAAATAAATAATAATAAATAACCTAATTATCTATAATATTGGTTTACTTTTTTATTAAAACACAGGAAATAATACTATACGCATATAACAAAGACTAAGACACTTGAAGGAATGAATTAATATTTATTATTATATTTTCATTTCTTCGCTCTGGCAAAAGCCCAGCGATGTGTTCCGCCACTTAATGAGAAATTGGACGGAGAGAGGGGACAGAGTGTCCCTCTGCCTACACTTCTATATACAGAGTGAAGCAGAAAATAATTATGTACTATAATGTACATATATGTATATGACATCTTCTTTACTACCCATACGACAACTAATGACATAATTTATATGCATATTTATTCTATGATATGAATAAAACTATCCACTTTCGTTTTTGTTTTATTATAAAAATACCGCGCATTCATTTTAACTGTATATGAATGAAGTTAATAATTTCAAGAGTAATCACCATATATTGACCTATATTGTGGAATATTAATAATTTTCAAAAGATTTATTGGAACATACATATATATATATACATAAAAAACAATATATTAAAAATTAAATGAAAACAAAACTTATTTACTCAGCAATAAGCTAAAAAGTTTCTCAAAATAGCTCAAAAGCTCTTTTGAGTTCTTTTATTTTCATTACTAATACAATAATTTAATTATGTTCTGTAATACTGTTTTGTAATCTACATACCTACTTTACACTCTTACGGCTTGTAATTAATTTTCTGATACTCTTTATGCGTATAATGGGAGTTGTGGAGTACATGAAAGATCGACGTTTAATTTCGGTAAAAACATGCCTGTGGAGAATAATGAAAACGGAATAATATACTTCCTTAAAAACACAATTTGTAGCTCGTACACACTTATTTACTGTAACTGTAAATTTGTAAAAATAATGATTACTTATTACTTTTATATTTTAAGCAAAATTGTTTTATAAATTAATAATATTCAAGATATTTTTTTATCTGCAAACATCGATTGTATTGTTAATTATTATCTTCGTCACTTTATGTTATTTTTATAATAAAAACTAAATTTATAATAAATAATTGCACAGTGTAAAAAATGATAAAAATTGTGAATATAATTTATAACAGTAGTACTGTAAATCAGATTGAGAATAGATGAACATTTAATTCGATAAAGATGTTCCCAGTTTGCTCAGCGGAGTTCTAATATAAGCTTTGATAGTCGTTTTAGCGTTTAATTTGATTAATTGGGTTAAGAAATACATTTTGAATGATTCCTACAGAAACTTGTATTAACGTAAATTTAGCATAGGTTTCAAGAATTATTTTATTCTACTCTACTAGTCTACTCTAAAACTGAATTTACAAACTCATATAAGTATAAAACTATACTAAACAGAATTATATTTGTTAATAAATACTATATGATTTAAAGATTATTTTATTTTAAAACTTAATTTTGTCATCAAGCTGTGTCCCTATATAAGAATAGGTAGAGGGAACCCAGTTTTAAGACTCCACTCTCATGGATCCTCCAATATTCGAAACAGTGTATATTGAGTGGCAGAACTCAACGCTCTCTTTGTTTTGTTCCCAGACAAAGTTAATGAAAACAATCTATTTCTCAGATTTAGGAGTCCTCTCTTCTCTGTAAGAGAGAAGAATACAAGAAATCGTCGAGGCACCGGAAACATTATGTATAAACACTTTTGATTTTCTGTGCTTCAAGGGATCTAAGAGTCAGAACAGAGTCTAAGTTTGAGAGTTGGATACTAATGTCAGATTGATACTTCCACGCTACCTCCAAATAAATGGCCTTGACAAACGGACAACAAGGGGATGATCGTATAAAGGTTCTGATTTGTTCCTTTTGACGTACGGAACCCTAAAAAATATTATTTTGTACTAATTTCCACTGTATATTGTATGTCCAAAATGTTAATTTGTTGTAGTTAAGCGTTGCCGACGTATAAGGGATGTTATAGATCATCTGCCATACTGTATTTCTGAGTTATGAGCAAACATCTATTTAAGTCGTTGAAACTCAACCATTATATACCAGTATTATATAAGAGCATTAACAATATTTACTATACTAGTTGAAAAATAAAATACAGAGAGGTAATGTTTTTTTTTTTATTGAAAAAGGACAAGGCAAACGTGCGTTCGGGTCACCNAGGTGGAGATAGACGCGCTTCTTGAAGGCACCCATATCGTACCGACCTGGAAACACTGACGCGGGTAGGCCATTCCACAGTTCGGTGGCGCGTGGAAGGAAATTTCTACGAAACCGCACAGTAGTGGAGTGCCACATATCCAGATGGTGTGGATGATATTTAAGTTTGTGACGTGCTGTGCGGTTAGAAAATTCGGCGGCAGGTAACAGGTCAAACAGTTCCTCAGAACACTCACCATGATAAATGCGATAGAGAACGCACAGCGAGGAGACGTCTCTACGCAGACCCAAAGTGTCAAGCCTTTCACAGCTCACTGGGTCCTTAATGATTCGAACGGCTCTACGTTGTATGCGATCAAATGGGTCAAGCTGATACTGGGGTGCACCAGCCCAGAGATGAGAACAGTACTCCATATGAGGCCGAACCTGTGGCGTGTGAGGGCCAATCGGTGTTTTGGCGTGTATACGATAAATGGGTTTTTTTTGTGGTTAACGCGCAAACCTGTGTCTTCAGGGGGTTAAATTGAACCAAGTTCTTTTCACCCCATGAGGAGACATTCTCGAGGGATGCCTCAACAGAAGACACAAGTTTATTTCGGCACTTTCCCGAGAAAGACTTGCGCGGCCGGAATAAACAGCGTCCACCGTGCTATCATCTGCATAGCAATGAATGCTAGAGTCCTCCAGCATGTCATTGATATGCAGAAGAATCAGCGTGGGGGATAGCACGCAGCCTTGGAGAATGCCAGCATTCACGGGCATATGTTTGGAGCAAAAACCGTCGACAGCGACCTTGATGCTGCGCCCAGTGAGAAAGCTGGCGATCCACCTGCATAAGTTCTCGGGAAGCCCATAGGATGGAAGTTTAGCAAGGAGGGCCCCATGCCACACACGATCAAAGGCCTTCACCATGTCCAAACTAACTGCCAGGCCCTCTCCCTTGCTTTCAATAACCGCAGCCCAACGGTTTCATGATACCAATATTGGTATCTGGTTTACCTTACCCACGTAAGGTAAACCAGAAAATCACCGGTTGAGCGACCATGGCGGAAGCCATATTGTCCACGTTTAGTGTGGTAGGGGTCCAAAAGTCCACGTTTAGTGTGGTAGGGGTTGCCGTGGGGCGTACGTCTCGTTTGCCTTGTTTGCAATTTGGTCTTGTGCGCGGTACTGTGCCCTCCCCAGAATTCGAAGGGCAGCCTGAGCTTGAGGATTCAGGAACGGATTCTTCAGCACCGGAGGTGCTGGTACCCTCCTGGGGTAGATTCTCTTTATGTGGTACCCACCCGGGGTAGATTCTCTTTATGTGGTACCCTCCCGGGGTAGATTCTCTTTATGTGCCGCTTTCATATTCCAGGGAGGGGTGGGGGTTGGGCTCCGGAGCCCGGCATTACCTAATGCGAAACGCAGTGGCATAAAGCCACTACTTAACGCCGGTTTTAAATGTATTTGTTTGCACTTAATATTTCGTATATGAACAGTGAAATTAGAAAAATACTAATAAATGGTTTTATTTACCTACTTCGTCGTTGGTCAAATGTAGTACTTAAAATTATCCTTCCTTCCTGTTGATCGATTGACATGTGGTATATACCTTTTGTTTCGATGAAAATACTGTAATATATGTATAATCCATAGTATTACAAATCCAAGATTAAAAATATGAAGATAAAAAATGATAGATTTTAAATGGAGAGTATTAGCGGTGGCGACTACGATTAGGTGGCGACCGCTTCAAAATGGCGGATTTCATATTTTACATTTATAACCTCAATATTGGTATCATGAAATGAATGAAAGGACTCAATTAATAAACTATTTCACACTCAAGGGCTACGTAGAACTTAGTAGAGTAAAATCATTGCAAAGTCAGTGTATCGAGGAGGTCGACTGCAACAATTCACAGATAGAAAATCTTGTCAAAACGATGCATCGAATGAACTAAATAAATCATAAAATATCTATAAGTTTTCACTTTTTCCATTTTATCCTTTATTTCGTAACTGTGGATCCGCGGGAATTACCGCATAGATTTTGTTTATGCTTTTATTTTCATACAAATTGCAGCAAAAACGATGCATAAATGCATGTATCTTTTGATTGCGTTGACTTAGACACTTGTTTTTATCTGTGCTCCAAGGAATGTAGACTTAAATATATGATGTTAATTACAGCTTGGTACACATGATCTCGAAATGAATATTCTTGACAGACAGACAGATGGACAACAAAGTGATTTTATATTTAGTTTCTTTTCTTCTGAGGTATAGATTCCTAAAAATAGATAATTCTACAAAATGAGTACCACGAGATATATTTCGGGAATTGATTATTAGATCTGTAAATATATAATTAGAAGATGAAAGTAGCCAGTCGCGACTTCCGACCCCAAGGCGGGTTAATTGAATAAGACCTCCTGAGATTGGTGTTTGAGTTGCCGGCGGCTCACTCACTTTGATTGCACGGAACCCAATATTTACTCATCCTGACTTGGGACCCCTACATCTTGTATTTTTTCGAATGCTTTTGTTCCCTGGAGGACGTTTCTAGATTAATTTAGACTTGAGAACAAATACACTTATTCTGCTTCTTAATTGTATTGAATTGTGGTTGTTCTTAAAGGGTTGTACGGTCTGATATTTATTTTGAATTTATTGTATACTAGCCAGCGTAATGTAGTACAGGGGCACACGGCTGCGACTGTTAACTCGTATCTATACATATAATAAATTAGGTAGAAATATAATATTAAAAACCTTTTTGATTATTTTTTATATAAATGTACTACAGGTTTTTTATGGTCACGCTCTATCCCGCACTCAGTAGGTAGTAGGTAGGCAGAGGGAACCTACTGTTAAGACAATCTGTTCCCCATTTTCTGCCAAATTATGGAAGCATTGCGTGTTTCGTGGCGGAATTCAACGCCGCGCTTTGCGTCGACACCAGAACGAAGAAATGATAATATAAAATATTTAATTTCCTCAAATGAGAATCGAATCGACTATCTGTCGCATTTACAGTCACGCGTTGTACTTCAACTGGCCGATAGTAAAGTTAACTGAGCAATCATTTAATTTTCCGATCAAATTGACTCCTACTTACGCCATTTTATCTGTATTTAGAGTTTTTAATTCCCCATATCTAGATGAAGTTAGGCCTTAAGTATTTTACTATTTGCAATGTCATATAAATATTCCATATAATATTACACATATTATGTTATATGAGGATAAGTAAATACTTTAAATGCTCTAGAAGACGAAGTAAGCTTTCAACCTGATGTTGCTCAAATATGCATAAAGGACATACAGAGTGCTTTATAATAAAATAGCTCAAGTTATTTACAATTTATGTTGTATAAAATATATTTAAATCCAGGGAAGGCAGAGGTAATCCAGTATTAAGACACTTTGTTCCCATTTTCCCACCGAATTCTGAGGGCATTGCGTGTTAATAGGTGGAACTCAACGCAGCGTCGTTTCTTGACAGAATATGGAAACTATAATAGCTATATTTTCCAAATAGTAAATCCACTGGTCTTTTCGATATAAAATATCTAAAATCTATATTTCTAAATCACACAGTAACGATGCTATTATTTGTCTTGTTCATTCTGCGAACAAATTTCAATGATAATGCATTTACTGTCGAAGTAAAAAGATTCCATCTTATGTTGTAGATTTATGTTGAAACATTGAAATTCAGAGAAGAAAATTCGATTTATAATCCGTTACAGTTTATTTTAGTAACATATGTAAGTATATATTATTTATATTGGTATATTTATGTGTTTCATGTTATTCTCGTCTCGGCAAAAGGAGTACAGGCCGCCCTCCAACCAGGTGGACCAACGACCTCAAGAAGACAGCGGGAACCCGCTGGATTCAAAGGGCGCAGGACCGGATGGAGTTGCGAGTATTGAGGGAGGGTTATGTCCAACAGTGGACTTTAAAAGGCTGATGGATGGATATATGATGTTATTCTCTTGTGACACTTTTGTTATACGCTCTTTGTTTTTTTTTTTCACGTTTTTTTCTGTATTCTAAGATCTACACGCGAGATAGAGATAATTTCATTCCTTTTCTGAATTCTCCATCTTTAGAAACTACCTGTCCTCCCAAAGCACGAAGATAAAAAAAATTAAATATAATTTTAGTACATCTATGTATTCACAAACACTGTATTATAGGTCGTAGAGTGAAAGTAGTGGTGGTAGACGATAGAGTTATCAAGTTATATTTACATACAGCGCAATAATCATTTCCCAGAGTGGGAATCGAATCCCAAACCAACGCGTGTGTGGTCACATGCTATCCCAATGGGATGCGTGAATTATTCATTCTCTGCCCGGGGATCGAACCCATAACCGCCGCGTTACAGTCACACTCTAGTTCCCTAGTCCCAATATGTAAAGTTTAAATAAATGATCTTTTGGTAGCAATATTATAATTTCATTCGCTACTTTACACAAGGGTGGGCTGTATTATAATCATATGTAAATATAATATATTTATTACGAGCGCGAGAGACTGTAGGTGCCTTTGCTTAAGATTTTTGTATATATTATACTTAATTAACCTCTTTAAACAAAACTTTTTAATAACATGATTAGTTGAAAACTTATAATGTACACAATCTTACAAAGTAATAAGATGATTCTGTATTAAATATTTCACAACATATTGACAAGCAATTTTATGTATGAACTAGTCGCTGCCGCAAGATAGTTTGTGTGGACTTGTGCTGGAACTAAGATGTAAAATGAAAAATGTCATTTTTCAGTCACTCAGTGTTTCTGTAACCTACGTACCTATAAAATTTATAATTTATAAAAACCGCGGAAAGTAGGGAACGCAAGTATCTTAATGAGAACGGAGTGTCTTAACACTAGGTGTTCAGGTTCCCTCTGTCTAACGTTCTATGGATAAAATACATAGTGAAGTTATAAAAAAATATAAATAAAATATATTAATTAAATCGGGTTTTTTAGATCCTACTGAATATTTATAAACAAACAAGGAACAGAGGAGAACTCTGTATTAGCTCTTTTATTGGTTAATGAAAGAAACACTTAAAAATAAAATAAAATCTGAGAATATGTTAAATTTGTCCCAATAGAAAATCTATAAAGTTTTTCTTTTGGTTTGAATTTTAAAATTAATTTATAACTAGAGTGGTGAGATATTGCAAGTGCAATTTGAGCTAGCGTGTTGAGCAAGTTAAAATTAAAAGTAAGCATTGTATTGCTTACATTTAATTTAAATTTAAATATAACAATGGGTGTAAAATGATGCGAGGATTCATATTCAATTCTAAGATCTCGTGTAAGAACTCGTCTTGGTCAGCGGTTCCCGGGTTGTGTGAGAAGTGTAATAATTAATACGAGCACACAATGGATGATTTTCTTATAAATCCCTGGATTTTAAATCACAAATAAAAATCAGCTTCACGCTGTATCCCGCTCGCAGCAGGGTAGGCAGAGGAAACTTAGTGTTAATATACTCCGTTCCCCATTTTCTGCCGAATTCTAAACGCATTGCGTGTTGAGTGGCAGAACTTAACGCCGCACTTTGGCTTGACACCAGAGCGAAGAAATAGAAATATAAACGTAAATAAATATTTCATTTCCTCGAGTGGGGATCGATCCCACAACCGTCGCGTTACAGTCACATCCTTGCGCCACTGCGCAAAAATTAACTGTTTCCATTGCAAATTTTTAACAGAAAAATATCTGAAAAGATTTACTTGAAGCGAATAGCTTTCTTATCCCAGCAAAATTAGAGCTCGTAGAGGTTGAGTTGAGAGTAGTTTTAAAACAAAAAATAAATGAGAGACGAAAATTTTTCAAAGTAAAATACAACTATTTTTTATATAGAATTTTTAATTATACACATAATTTACATGCTCTCGAGCTTGATAAGCCCATAAAATATTTGAATACAATATTAAAATTTAAAATTTTTAACATATTATATTACTTATTTTGAAAAGTAAATTAACTTTAGTATTAGTATCTAATAAAAAAATGTTTTAGTGCAATGGTTTCTTTTTAATTTTTGCAGTCTACCTAAACAATCTAAAACAAATAATCTATATAAAAATAGAATTATAACGTATAATATATGACACAATGTCCCGAAGCCTTAGAGGTGAAGAAGTGGAGAACGGAAGTGTCTTAATGGGGAACGGATTGTCTCAACACTAGGTTTCCAGGTTCTCTCTGGCTATCCTACTATGTGCGAGATACAACGTGAATTTGATTCTACATACATGTACCTATAAACTATCCTATAAAAGTCCCTTTCTGCTACAGAACTAGCCTGCCTGACTATATTCTACCGGATACATTTCGGAGAGTGTGTAGCAGCGTTACATGACTTAGTCTCTTCTCCTTTCCATCTGCGGGACACTAGACGTAGGCAGGGATTTTACCCATACGTCGTCGATCCACCTTATCGTACGCAGCGTTTCGCCTCCACTTTCCTAATGCGAACGGCTAAGGAGTGGAACTCCCTGCCTGCTGAACCCCGACAAGTATAACCTGGCCCTCTTTAAAGAAGTGACTAGGCACTATCTAGGCAAGCTTGCTCCACCTTCGTTCGCATCGTCACTTACCACCAGGTGAGATAGCAGGCACATGCTTGCCTATCACCAATAAAAAAAGAAAAAAGAATCACCCTATCATCTAAAAATTGTAATCATATTATTACAAACACAAAACAATGATGTTTCTAAATAGACTGTACGTATTGAAATAAGCAACCACCTTTTGTTTAAGCCCTTTTGTTGAAATTCTTCGTTAAGGGCTTACAGTTTGTACTCTTAGTTCAAGTAACATTTTCCCTAACCGGTTAATGTTTAATTAGTTTAACTGGTGTTTCGTGACTGCATGAAGTAATTTGGATATATTAAGATATACTATAGGGTACGCAGAAGCAACCTGGGAACCTAGTGCTAAAAAAATCTATTCCAGAGTGAACAAATGAACATATTTAATTTCCTCGAGTGAGAGTCGAACCCAAAGCTTTGAAATATTTATGTAAATATTTCGTAGTAAGCGGACGAAGCTGCTTTTGGATTGTTAGTAATATATAATTTATTTGTCTTCTATGTTTCCAATTTATTATTTTAAATTGATCGGAGTCACGAAATTAGACTTCACTCGGACTACATTATACGGCATATATATACAGATACGTATGTGTTATCTCGATCTATTTTAAGTACATGCAGAATATGACTGGTAATATTTGGCTTTAGGACAGAGGGAACCTAAGAACCTAGTGTTATGACACTTCGATACCATTAAGACACTTCCGTTCTGCACTTTCCAAATAATTCTCTAGGCATTAGGTTTTAGTTTACTGCTTACTCATAGTGTATATAAAAAATAATACATGTTAGTTACACGTAGTAATTCTTATGCAATTGTAATGTAATTGTTATAATAATACACTAATAGTAAGACTATCCTAATTTCTATCGAAACTACAAATGAACCTAAAACTATGCTCTTAGCTATTCCACAGTCCAATTAAAGTTACCGAACATATATTTAGTTTCGAGGGGCGTTCCACAAATTACCAAAAACTAATCTAAAGCACCTCATATTGCTACTTCAATTTAAATAGAAGGTTTCGAATGCAACTTTCTGATACATTTTCAAACGGAAATGTAATTTTGTAAAGTTTGTACATCATAAGTATTTACATAAGTTCACGGGCTGCGGGCTACGGGCTTCCTGATTTCGTTTTATAGTTTTTCTAATTTTATAACATTTTCTTGCTTCAAAGCGCTTATAGGAAGGTAGGCAGAGGGAACCTAGTGTTAAAATACTGCCTAATAGCCTAGCTGTGCCTAATTTTCGAGACATTGTGAGTTGGGTGGCGGAACTCAACGTCGCGCTTTGTGTCCGTTCTAGAACGCTAATTTTATTTTTAACTAGTACATTCGAATAAAATGTAAATATTTTGTCGTTTTATTTACTGGGAATCGAACCCACAGTCACCTCGCTTATAGTAAGACGTGGTCCCACTGCGTCACGACGGCTCCTACCTATGTATAATTGTAATCGGTAACATTAGTTTCATATCAATTGGGCTAGTCAAAAAAAATAACAATTTGACACGAAAACAAAAGAACTTCATTGTGTTTTTCATCTTCACGCTGTACGCCGCACGCTGGGAACCTAGTATTAAGATATTCTGTTCCCATTAAGACATTTCCGTTCCAAACTTCGCGTCAAACTTTGGAGGCATTCCGTGTTGAGTGGCGGAACCCAACACCGCCCTTTGCCTCGACACCAGAGCGATTATATAAATATTTCATTTCCACATGTAGGAATCGAACTCACGACCTGACACGAGCTACACACGCTTGTGGGGTACGCCACCAGTGACCTCTTGCAAAATAAACAAACAGTTTTTAAGTTCTTAAATTATGATAACAATATACTATTTGTAATATTACCATTGACCGCAAATAGCCGGATATCAAATGTGCAAGTATTGCAAAGCTGGCCAGGCACATACCATGTGCATAGAATGTAAGGTTCACCTTTGTTGTGTGAAGAATCGAAAGTGTTTTTTGGAGTACCACCGCAAGCTATAGGAACTCTGAATTATTATTTTGTAACAAAAAATTGTTTGAGAAAGATATTTTTAATTAAACATTTTTCGCCAATATAGTTGTATTTATTTAAAATCATGTTATTTACAATAATCTTTTAGTATATCTTAAAAGCTACCAGTAACATTTTCACTCTCCTTAAGCATCGCAATGTATAGGATAATATACATTCTTAAAATGCGATAATCACTGTACGAGTAGCAATGTATAGTATAGTATAGTATACACTGTGTTTTTCCGAAAATTTCATATTATGATTTTTTAATTTATTTGATTTTTTAAGTATACATATTTTTTGTATTTCTTAAAAAAAAATTTTACGAAGATAAGGGTTAATAATTAAACATTAGACCATGTACGTATGTTTTTAAAACACACAAAGGAAATAGTTTAAACAATTAATCATATTTTAAATTTAAAATTATAGTAGGTACAAGCTCGATATATTTATTAACAATCAATTATTATCGCTATATGAAAGGGTAAAATTGTTTTGACATATTTTGAGCGAAATTCCTTTGATAATAAATGAAATAAGTACCTCTGTCGATATAAAATTACAATATGAACGAACGCGAACGCCTTTGAAAAGGTTGAGCTATCAAAGTTAATGACTGATGAAATATTAACTGCACCATTGCTTTTGCAAGATATCAACATTTTGGTCTTTCTAAGTATGACTAGTGACTCTTGCGGCTTCGTCTGTGAAATCTCGAAAGCATTCGTGTTTTTATATATGTACCTACCAGAGATTCCAGAAGAGAAGAGAAACGGAAGTCCACGCAAACACGATATATGGAGATCTTAATTAAAGATTTTAAGGTGGTATTGAGCCAATAACTTCTATCCAAATTTTACTTACTACAACGATTTCTTCCTTCAAATGCCAATATTATTAAGGAAACAATTTGTGCAAATTCTAATTCAAATCTAAATCAAAATAATTATGTTGCTAATCCATACATTTTGATTGAGATATGTTAGTGGTTCATTGAAATTCTACGCATATAATTAGAAGCGGACATTTGAGCGTCCAAGCTCCTTTCATTTGGGTTATATAATTACACGTAAAGCACGAATACGTACTACGTTATATATTTAATAATTTTAAATTATACTGTCCAAAGTATATATATTTAAGCGTTCTATCTTTCTGTTCGCTTGGGCTAATCTCCGGAATAGTTGAACTGATGAGATTTTTATGGGACTAACACTGAAACATAAAGGGGCCTGTGGAGTAGAGACTTTATAATTCTCTATTTCTATGAGCACAAATAAATTCCTAAAAGACTTAAATTACTTAAAATTATAACTCAAAACGCTTAAATATATATTCGTATACAGTATGAATCATAGCTATAAATTAAAATATTATTTAATATATAGTAAAGATATAATGTTCCAACGTATGTTTGTTGAATATAATGTTATGGCAGACCAACTGCTTTAGTAATCCGGTCCATCCAACCATGATCTCAATTTAAAGTGCTCTATTTTTTATTTGTAGGAGTACAGAGAGTGAATGGAGAGAGTTACGATAATATATATTTACTGTATACCGTCATTATTCAAAGCCGACATAGATTTTATTAATGTAGGATCTGATTCAAAACACCAATATTTTGATAATGTTAACTATTTATAACCACATCGTAAAATATTTATAACGTATTTACAAAGTATAATATGCACAGTACAGTTTCCTTTGAGAGCTCACGAAAGTCAAAGCTTGTTCGTGTAATTCGTATTGTAATAAATATCAACTGCAAAACTTAGATAAACAGTTGAGGAGAAGTTAACGCATGGTTAAACTTCAGTTAGCAGGATGGAGCTTAATGCTTAAGGACTTGGGCATCCCTTGTAAACATTGACGATCTCCGTGAATAATCTCTTTTGTGTTTCGTATAAAATTATTGTGATAACTGCTTTCTTAAATGAGAAGAACAGAAAATGTTATGTCAATAAACTCGCCTTATATTTCTTTTACTGTTCGATTTCTAATTTGAAAAAACTGGAAAATATTTTCATATATAAAATATTTTCAGTTTCGTCAAGTTCATCTTCATAATCCATATTAAATAGCCTAATAAACGTATTAAAAATAATATTTTCAATCATAGCAGACATAGCTTTGAGCAAAAACATGATCTTAATGTAAATCTAATTAAATTGTGAATATACCAACTAAAATTTAGATCTAAATTCTGAATGCTGTTTGGTACTGACGTTAATCGTTTAACTCAAATGAGTGCTTACTTATATATCAAAGGTTTAATAAACTAACTTACAAGTATTTAAATACTCTGATATATTTTTTGTATATTAGTATATATGTCTATTTAATATTTATACTGGCGGTTATGAAAGTACCATTTGAAGACTCTATTTACCAGAAGAAAGAAATAAAGTGGAAATATCATTTGACTTTTGTCATAGTTTATCTGATATACGAACGACAATAAAATTTTTTACATTAAAATTATATCAATAAAAGGAAAATGTTATAATATAAAATTATATTTGATAACAAATATTTAGAATTTTTTTTTTATAATACATTTTTGAAAGCCATTTTGTATAGTCGAATGAACATAAAGCTCGCAAGCCAGTTCCGCAGTTACATAATATATAATAATAATAAATAATAATAATAATAAAAGTCTTTATTGCACATTTACAAGAATTACAATGAATATTTTAGGACATAACATGCACAAAGGCAGCCTTTTCACTAAAAGTGATCTGTATATATATTTTATATTGTATTAGCCGACGACATAAAGAGGTTGGCGGGAAGCGGATGGGTCCCAAGAGCTGAGGATCGAGTGTGGTGGCGAGAATTGGGGAAGGCAATGGACAAAAGATGGCTGTTGATGATGATGATGATGTTATTGTATTAGGGTTACATAAGATATTATCATATTCTGGTGAATGAAACCGAGATAGCAGTGATTATCTGTAATAACTTTTACAAATGAGCGAATTATTGGCTCCTTTATATATTATCAAAAACGATATTCTGGTAATTGCTGTAATTATTATTGAGGTATTCTTGCTATATAAAAAATGATATAATGATTCTTGCCTTCTTCACATACAGTCAGTTGTATGAAAAATACTATAAATGATAGAAAATCTCTTATTTATGGTTTTTTTTAAATCTTTATACTTTTTAGTAATAAATGTTATTTATCATTCTTTTCCAGCTGCCAAGACTACTAATGTAAAGACACTTCATCCTCCTTCTTCCACCCGAATTCGGAATTTGGGTAGAGGCGACCTGGGAACCTGGTGTAAGTACAGATAAGTGTATAGGTAAGACACTCCGTTTCCATTAAGATACTTCTGTTCCCCAATTTAAGAATTCTGGGAATTGAACCCATAGCCTGCCGCGTTTACGCACACATGTGCGCCCGCGCCACAATTGGTTCCAGTCAAATCTGTATAAATTAATTTTACAATTGAGCTAAGCCCTTATTTGTCTGTACAAATGAAATTTTAATATTGCAATAGTTAATATTCTGAGATCGGTCATGTCGTCCCGTGTGTATTACGTTGCAGCTCCGTTGTGGCATATAAATTGTTCACCGTTCAGCTCGAAAGCGAATTACCCTGTTTCCAATTTGTAACGTAATACCTGAGCACAAGCAATCTAGTGATCTTTCTTTTTCTAAATTTAGAAAAATCTTTTAAATTTAATAACATCAGATGCTTTCAGAGCAGACGATAAACGCGATAACGCGGTAACGCGATAGTTGTTTCCCACCGAGGGATCTCTCTCCGTCAACATGGTAAAAGCCCGGCATTGAGATCCGCCACTCAAAATACAACACTTCAAAAAATTCGGCGGAAAGTGGCGAACGGAGTGTCTTAACACTAAACAATAATAAACATACATACTCGCATAACATGTCTTAATTTGTTAAAAATATGAAAAAAATATATAATATCTATTTGAAATAAATATACTCGTAGTTAGATTTTCTCCGAAAATATTTTTCTGTACACTCGCGCCTCATAGTGTATGAATCATTCAAAACATTTTTACTGTCAGTTTGTCTATTTGTTTATTTGTTCGAGCTAACCTTGCGAACGATTTTCACGAGCACGTTCATTCTATTTTAACTATGTTATCGTAGTAGTCCATATTGCTTTGATGATCTTATATATCTTTATAAAATATTAAATTTATATGAAATTTATTTGTATAAAAATTTGGAAGGTGGGGGCGCAGTGTGTTAACACTACTTTCTCTGCATGCTACATGCGAGATATAGAGTGAAGTAAAAAAAACATAAAGATATTAAGTGTTGGTGTGCGGAATTCAACATAAAAATTGTCACCTACAACTTTAGAGTACGGTCAGTCATTCAGTCAGTCCGGTCACCTTTAAATTGTACGTTTAAAAGTTTTTACAATTCATACTTCGTATTATAATATTGTTAAAGTAATTAACCCTTCATAGTTTTATAAGTGAAGCTTTCAATCTCTTATGGATTCGTAAGCTTTTAACTGAAAATGGATTTATATATTGTATAAAATACAATTAAAGAAGTCAGTTACGTATTTTTTTAAGCCATAATTAATTTATTGTACGCTTTCATAATATGTCGCTCATTTGTTCATCAATGAATGACATAATTCCACTTTTTACTGAAAACTAAGTTAAATTAAATTACAATTAATTAATTAAAGTTACAAACTTAGATTGCATTTCCTGAAAAACATTTCAAAAAGTACAAACATTTGCCGTTCACAACAAAGACCATTCAACATTCAGCATACATTTTATGATCTCAAATTGGAATTTTAAACGTATAATGTAAATAAACAAATATATAAAATAACATGTACATATACACACATATATATATATATATATATATATATATATATATATATATATATATATATATATATATCTTGTTTGTTGTAGGATTTTGAAAACCAGATTGTAACAGATTACAGAGGATGCGAATCAATTTGCTCGTGAGAATATTTTCAACATATCGCTGTTAAAATATTCAGAAGCACGGAACTAGATTCCATCAATTCGTTGAAGCATCACGTTTGCACGCTCTCAAACACTTATAAAGGCTGAAGTGTACAAAAATATTTCCTCGCGCTCTTTTTATAATCTTACGGGAAAGAGGGAAGTTTGGGACGGTAACTAAAATTATACGTAGGCGTAGGTAGGCACGTAGGTACTTTTAGCATATCGTATATGTAGTTTACAGTAAATGGACTTCATGAAAGGAAGCAAGGAACTTCATGTTAAGATGCTGCTCCCCTTTTTCCGTTGAATTTTCGAAGTATTGCCTTGGGGTACGAGAGCGAAGAAATGAAAATAATAATAATTCATTCACAACCCATCCACTCATAGTCACAGGCCCCTACAATGGCCTCTTAATATTAATATTGAAATCATAATTATTTTAAATTATTTATACTAGAGGATGTTGTTGGTGATTTAGGTAGTTAGTGTTTTTGTTTCAAAATAATTGCAACTCCTATAAAGTTTTTAAAAGACCGATAAACAATTATAGTTCAATTTAGAAACAGTATGATACCAATTTTGAATAATCAAAGGTTATGTGTAGTTATGGAGACGGAGTGTCTTAACACTTGGTTCCCAGGTTCCCTTTGCCTAACCTGATATATGCGGGATACAACGTGAAGCTACTAAATAAATAAATACTTGGCTACAATTTTTATTATTGTTTTCACGCGACTTAGCAGACTAATGTATAACTTTATCTTTCACAGATACTTTATATGTTATTTGTTGTTATTGTACTCATCTGCGATTGCGATGTTAGATATTACTTCAAACGAGAAATAAACTTTGAAAGTATTTTCTATAAGTATTCGCAAATATGCTGAGAAATGTGGGGCGCGGGCCAATAAGACGAAGAACTGAAGACATTATCAAAATTGCAGGAATAAATTGGACGACCATGGCAAAAAATAGAGATGAATGGCAGAGGATAGAGGTGGCCTGAAGGTCTGGGTGGCCTGGCCTGAATTAGAAGCCTAACCATAGCGACAGTATTAAATAAAATATTTTATACTAACATTAATATAAAACTAACATCAATGAATATATAAACATTTGGTTGTGAAATAAAGGACATTATTATTATTATTTTTTAACGGATAGATATCTTAGGTGCACGTGAAAATATGAACCAGCACAGATTTTTTTTTTCAATTCTCCGATATGGCACCAAGGCCCGGCATTGAGTTTCGCCACTCAACACGCAGTGCCACGGAATATTCGGTGGAAAGTGGGAAACGGAGTGTCTTATCACTAGGTTCCCTCTGCCTACCCTACAGTGTGAAGTTGATTTATTTGTTTTATTACTATATATAGGTATTGGCAAAATATCTACCGAATTTCACCTTGTCATCGCAAACTATTCCATTAGTTTCCCATTAATGGCAACTTTAGAAAGTTTAAAAGCATTCATACGATATCGCTCCTTCTGCTTCCTCCACTACGAAGTTATGAGAGAGTACTATATTTTGATAAAATGACATTAATAAAGTTCGCCACTGTTACTTTGAACACACTCTCACTAAATATGAAGTGATTATATTTCTTAATAAATTAATACAGTAAGAAACTACATAACATTTAATTAGACGAATGTAATAAACACAAGCTAGATTTATCTACTAGTAGGCTCTCCAAGTTTCCATCGGCCTTCTTCCAATACCATCATCAGACCATAAAATTACATTGACATCTATTCTACAAATAATTGCCAACGTCGATGATGATTAAACAATAAGAAGTGTACATATTTTTAGATGTTATAACAGTTACTTAGTTACATCTCGATGTAATAAAAGTTTATTAAAAAAAACATTTAAATTTTATAATAGAAAACGAATAATAATTTGGATTTTAAGGACGTTTTGGCGCAACAGCACATGGATGTGACTGTAACGCGACGGTCGTGGGTTCGATCCCCACTCAAGGAACTTATTACGAAACACTCAAGGAATACTGATTTACGTTTATATTTCAATTTCTTCGCTTGAGTACTGCCACTCAACACGCAATGTCTCGAGTATTTGGCAGAAAGTGGGGAATGGAGTATCTTAACACTAGGTTGACTCTGCCTCCCCTACAGTGTGCGGGATAAAGCGTAAAGCTGATTTGATTTGATTTTTATTTGGACATAGCGAAACTCAAACATAACTCAAAAAAAAATATCTTTTTTTACTGTGGAATATTACTATAAAATGTAAAACATATTTAAATTGTTGATAAATTAATGTAGACAGACATTTATCACTTTTAGAAATAAAATATTGGTTGTAATTTTTTTACAGAATAATAAAATTATAGTTCGAATGATCGCTAAAAGCCGTGTTAACTCGATCGGGACGAAATGTTATGTTTAATTTTGTGCGAAAAACGGACACCGCTACGTACTAATAGCGCTGCGAATTAATTCAATTATTGGCGTCTAATAGAGCTCGAAAAGCCGCATAGGTTTAAAATACAAATATTTTTTAATTCAGTATTTATTTTATTTTTTAGATAAGATTAAAAAAAATAATCTTTTCTACGATTTCATAGATTTTTAATTATCCTTTTTTAAATATATTATTGTAAAATTTCATAATTCCTTTTATATACTGTCTTTAGTTTTCTTTAACAATATTCGAATTATTCACATTTCACAAAAGGCCAAATATTGTATTGTAAAATTTAAATATTATTTTTTGAATTCAGTACTAAGGCTGCAAAGCCTGTACGGTATCGGTATTACATTGCAGATGGAATCTGGAATTTTATAAAAGTTCATTTTTGGCATTACACGACACTGTTCAATTGTCGTCATCCTTTTGTATTTAAAATACAAAGCTTTATTCGATGCTTAAAAGTTAAGCGGATTGGTAGCTTTCAGTATTCGTTAAAATATTCCAGTTATTTTTCAAAATTAAAAATATATATGCTATATAAGTAAAATTCTATTAATGAAATAAAAAAACACATATGCTAACTTTTATATATATATAGCTATCAATAAGCAAATATATTAAGTTTCGTTAAGTAAATATTGTCTTAGCAGTTTACGTGAATTGTAAAATGAAACCTCATGTTATTGTAATGAACAATGTATAATATTATCATTAATTTTACCCAACTTCGTATAATTACAAGAGGGTTATGTTTAAGTTGTAAGTATTATATCATTAATAATATTTTGTATACAAATATTGTTTTTGACGAAGCAGACACATGAGCGAACCACATTTTATAAATCAGTCCTTCCGCGTACTCAGACGTGTAAATATTATTATCAAAATCCACACTCGTTTTCTTAATTTTTTTTAGTATATCACTCACCGAAGTAGGGCTTTTTTTGCTCCGACTGGACGAGAAGTGTTCAATCACTTCCCAATTAGATTTCTTTGGTGCTGGTGTATCCGCCGGTGACGGGGAGGCGCGGTGCATAGCAGACGGGGTGCTACGACCGGAGTCGTCCGCCCGTAGCGGCGTAGCGGCTGACCGTAGAGACGCGCAGCGCCTTCCGCGTAGAGCGTCCTGTGGACATAAAAACAGAGATAATGTGGTTATGCTAGCAATGATTATGAATTTGAATTTTGTTTGGGGGAAAATTTATGTGAATACTTAATATCCTTTGATAGCTTAACACTTAGCTTTCCTGTAAAACTGAATAGAAATATGTACATAATGTATTTCATCTTTAGTCTTTATGTAACTTTATTTAAATAAGCGTGATATTTTTATTCTGTATATTGAATATAGACTGAAAATATACGTTTCGTGGTTTTTCAACAGGCAACAGTATCAAAATATGATTCTTGTATTTTTTTTTGATTGGCTGTCTGTCTGTCTCTGTATGTTCTATCTATTGTTTGTGTTTCACAAAATAAACTGCTGTACTTTTTTGTTATATAATTATTAGTTTTCCGCAATACAAGCTGTTATTTATTGAAGCGCAGCCCACCTTACCCACAAAAGATATTAAGATTTCTTATTAAAAGAAACTAAGTCATAAGTGGGCTACAAATAAATGCAATCATGCAATTCAATTTATTAAGTAAATAACAGTATAGTACAAGCGGGTGAAACCGCGAGTTGATTGCTAGTATTACATATACATAAGAGAGATATCGTTTGTAAAGAACTTTTATAACTTTATTATTAGCTTTACACTGTATTCCGCACTAAAAAAACACTGAGGGAAGGGCCTGGAAACTTAGCGTTAAGACACTCCGTTCCCCATTAAGAAATTTCCGTCCATCCCTTTTCGTCGAATTCTTTTCCTCGTGTGGAAATCGAACTCACGCTCCACTTGATATACATATTTATTTTAGTTTTGCCTTGTACCACCAGACATTTTTATTTCTTTATATTCGTGTATCGCGGCCATCACACTGCAGAACAGCGTCTCACCGTAAACGTAATGGTAGCGAGTTTAATACTTACTTAGTGAAGGAATTATATTCATTTTTATATCTAGCGTGAAACTGTTTTCTATACTCATATATATAAAGCGAGTAATCTTGGTGAGATTTAAAGATAAGTATAGTAAATTTAGATCAACTATAATAAAAAAAAGTCAGATTTACAGATCAGATTACGGTGACCTCGATTCGTCGTCTAAGCATTCGAATTGAAATTGAAAGAGGCGACGTTAATTCTTAGGATAATTTGGAAAATGAAACTGTTCTTAATTAATTAAAAACTAAATTTAAAGATGATATAAGGCCACAACGTAACGACGTGACGTTTATTAAATTACTTTAGCATTTTCAATAAAGTAAATTTAGTATTATTTTCGTAATGATTCACGTCAAGTTTAGCGGCATAAGCAAAAAGAAAATTTAAAGTTTAGATACTACCTTGTTGACTTTTTGATAGATAAAATTTAAAAAAACATTAAATATTAACATATTTTTGCTCCACACTGTATTCCGTATATAGCAGTGTAGGCAGAGGGAAACTAGGAACCTACTGGTAAGATACTGGAGGCGTTGCGTCGAAATAAAGATATTTTATATTCTCGAATGGGAATCGAATTCACAATCAGTCGCGTTTACAAACACCCTGTAGGACTGGCCTCAAAAATCTCTTTAAATTTATAAATAGGAGAAATTAATTCAACATTCCCCGCTCGATGCTCTACGTAGATTGTGAGGTCGCTTTGTTGTACTGCAGTGCAAAAAAAATTAAATGACAGAAGGATGCGTGGGTGTAATTGCGAACTAAAATTATATTCGATGTATGAACTAGCTTTAATATAACTATAATTGTATTTGACTTGAGCTTAGTTAACACAAGACATCGAGTAGTGTTTTCACTTTAGTTATAAATATTTAAATAGGTAAACAATATTTCGCTTAATGTGTATATTAGACTGCGTAAGCCTCTCTCAGCCTATCGCCGTCCACTGCCTAACGTAGGTCTTGGGTTTCTCACATCCATCCGATGCCAGCCACCTTCTTGAAATTGTATGTTTATCATGCTGTAAGGCGTCCTACACTACGCTTGCCTAAGTGCGTTCTCCACAACGTACAATAACAGCCGTATAGATAGCCACTTTGAATTTAAATTTCATGTAGATATCTTTAATAGATACCGAAAAAATAAACATTAACGCTAAGGGTTGTTTGCCCCATAACTCCCTTACTGTAAGGGTTAGAGATAAAAAAATTGTGTGTCGCTATTTTTCAAATAAAAAGCAATATAATCATATTAACAATAATGCATTAGAAGCCGGTGCAGCTTTCCCGTCCTTATTGGGATAGACCATCATCATCATGAATTGAGTGATAATATAAGGGGACCAAAAGGTGAACGAAACTAATGATATTACAAAATATGAATTTTAATTTTAGTCACTAATTATGCAGTCAGAGACACTAAAATTCACACAGAGAAACTCTACGTAAATACTGAGTGTACGGTGTATAGATAATATCTTAGTATAGACTACGAAGAGTCGTGTATCATTAGAATTCTGTTTATATAAATTATAAAGCTTTACGCGTTATCAAAATATTTGTACTGAATACGATATTTTTACTGATACTGATTGAAATTTATTACGATATTTTAGTTAGAACAAACAAACAACGAAGCGATATAATAAATATAGTTAAATTTAAAGATTATTTTTGACAGTCTAATCAACCAGAGAATATTTTTCTATTTAATTTACAATATTATGACTTTTTCATACAAAAGAAGTGTAATACGAGTATAATAATAAGTACCATTCATACATTTTCATATATGTGCGATGTTTAGCAAATCCAAAGCGAATGATGGATTACATTCATCTATCAACGCCGCATTAACCAACGCGGTGCTAGCTACTAGTGAACTTCTATATGAATGTTAAAAGTAGTATTCGGTTATTCTTTTATCAAATTATTTACATTCTATTCGCGAACATTTTCCACATTCAATAGAATTTTTCTCGTGGAAAACTCAGCTTAACTTTTAAATCGTTCTCGTTCGTAGTTTGAATATTTTAACGGGTTCAAGAGTTCTCACGGAATTTTATATTTTAATTTAAACAAAAATATTGTACAAATATATTAGTTCTTGAATAAAATCAATATAAAGGAAATATATATTTTTTCCAAACTATCCGTTGATATTTGGTTTTTATAGATTCAGGCCGCATTTTCGTGAGTTCTAAATCTTATAAAACAAAGTCGCTTTTCGTGTCTGCCTGGCGTTTCTAACTCTTCTTCTTCTAAACCACCCAACGGATTTTGATGCGGTTTTCACCATTAGGTCGAGTATTTCTCATGGAAGATTTATATATAGTTTATTATTTGTACATTCTTATGTAATTAACATAAATAAGACAAATGTGTACAAAAGTCCTACCCGTTGAGACACTTTCGAGCATGCGCTGCTCTAATGGTAAGTACTACATGAAAATAATGTACTGGAATATTGTTCCTCTTAATAAGATCTACAAAAAAGTCCCCGACGGCATATTGGTATCTTTTAAGAATAACGTGTATTGATCATATTTGTGATCATATTTCTGTATAACAATTGTAATTTCAAAATATTTTTTATTGTGAGGGATATTTTTCCATAATGGTGTTAATCTTATTATACTTATCCGCTACGTCACGGACCCCAAGACTACCTCGAATGAATGTGTTGCGTATGCGGTCAGATCGCGTTACGCCGCACATCCACCTCAGCATCTTCATTTCCGTGACGTGAAGCTGCTGAGTGTGTCGAGATAGTGCCGGCCAACATTCGCTGCCGTATAAAAGAACCGGTCGGATAATGCTCTTGTATATCAGTCCCTTGAGCTTGGGCGGTATTCTGCGGTCGCAGACCGCACCAGTGACCTCCTGCCATTTGGCCCAGGCAGCGCTTATCCGGCCTTGGACATCGTGATTGATGCCTCCAGACTCGTGCATAACGGATCCAAGGTACCTGAACTTTTCCGACTTAACGGCTGGCTCAGGACCTATAAGGATCGTGCTCGAGTCCCGGTTCCCGCAGGCCATGTACTCTGTCTTCGACACATTTAGTTTAAGGCCGCCGTTCTCAAGCGTACCCTTCCAGAGGTTCACTTTACGCTCCAGCGTCAGTCGGTTCTCGGCAATGAGTGCTATGTCGTCGGCATACATCATCAGCCATGGAGGCTGGTCCTGGATGTGAGCCGAGACAGTATCGAGCACTACATTGAACAAGAACGGACTAAGAGCCGAGCCCTGGTGAACCCCCACTGTAATCGGGAAGGGTCTAGTGTCGCCAACAGCAGTCCTAACCATAGAAGCGGAATCGTGGTACATGCCTCTGATAATCTCAATATAGGCCTCAGGGATCCCTTTGGATCGCAATGCCCACCAGATACACTGACGAGGCACACAGTCAAAGGCCTTCTGCAGATCTAAAAAGGCCACGTGCAGAGCTCTCCTTTTTTCCCTGTATGCCTCCATCAAAGTTCTGAGGGCGAAAATGGCGTCCATGGTGCCCGATCCTGGCTGAAATCCATATTGAGACTCAGAGACAGTACACTCTCGGCGGAGCCTGAAGTCGATCATGCGCTCGAAGAGCTTCATGGTATGACTCATAAGCTTAATGCCCCTATAACTACCACAATCTTGAACACTGCCCCTTCCCTTGTAAATAGGGGTAATAAAGCTAAGCCGCCACTGATGCGGCATCTTACCAGTGTTCAAGATATGGTTAAAAAGGTCAGTAAGCATGAGCACACCAAGAGAGCCCAACGATTTCCACGCTTCGATCGGAATGTCGTCAGGTCCCACCGCTTTTCCGTTCTTCATGCGTCGAAGGCAATTACGTGTTTCGTCAAGGGTTATTGGGGCAATAAGTCCGAGGTTAGGCGGTGGGTCGTGATGAAGACTGCATGGGTGCTGAGTATTCAGCAACTCCTGGAAGTAGCTTCTCCACCTCTCCTTCACAGAGGCATGACTACAGAGCAGCGTGCCCTGGGAATCTTTGACGCAAAGACATTTTGCGATATCTTGCGTCACTTTATCCCGGGAACGTGCCAGTTTGTAAATGAGCTTCTGCCCCTCCACAGTTTCAAGTTTATCATACAATGGTGACAAACTTTCACTGCGGGCTCTGGCTACAGCTCTTTTACAGGCACGTTTAGCTACTGTGTACTCCAGTCTGTCTTCAGGAGAGTTGGATTCCTGCCACTTCTTAAAGGCAGTCTTCTTTTCACGAGTCACCTCCTGGTCCTCGTCATTCCACCACCATGTCTCCTTGTCGATGACACGTCCTCCCCTAGACACCCCAAGAACGCGCTTGCCCGCCGCAATGATTGCCGACTGAGACCGATCCCAAGCATCCTGAGCAGTCTCGGTGTTAGTCGAAAGATCGTGACTTTTCACCTCTGCCAGGAAGTCGGTCTGCATCGGTCCATTCAGCAACCACCACTTGATCCGAGGAGGATTCACGACGGCCAGATCAGACACAATACAGGTTCTCAGAATATTTTCTCCCTCTGTATTGGGAAGACCGTGCCCAAAACCCCCGTGAACACGTTCATACGGCTCAGCAGCCTTACCGACGTGACCATTCTTACGGACTGGATATAAGAGTGGCGGCTCGAGGATCCGGGGTCGCGTACCCGTATGCCCACAAACCAATATCGGACAGATATTAGTCTGGACACCCTCTGGACAGATGTGTTTATTATATAGTCCGTTACCTTATAAATCTTGCTTTTTTATTTCTTATATCTTTTATTTTATATCATCTATATTTTATTAATGAAATAAGATTATTTGAGTATTTTTTTAAACTAATAAAATATTATAATGAACTGCCATCTCAGATGAAAGAAAGATCTGGGGATAAAATTTTTAACGTTAAAATGTAACTTTATTTGCCGGGCCATTTACCCTAATTCGGTATGAATATTTATCCAGCTACACGATAAATTCTTTTGGGTGTATAATTGAAATTATCCTTAAAATATGTCGTTAAATACATTTTTTTAGCTCTTTTATACCTTTTAGCAAGGTTGGTCGATCTAGTGACAGGACTGTTTCCGTCCAAATTGGAGATTATTTAATTTCTATATGTGTGTATGTGTCTTTTGAGATTGTTATGTATGTCTAATCTTATACGCAATATTCTTTATTTTCTATCAATATTCATATTGATAATCAGCTTCACGCTATGTACCGCACACAGCAGGGTAAGCATAGGGAATCTAGTGTTAAGACACTCCGTTCTGCACTTTCCGCCGAATTCTGGAGGCATTGCGAGTTAAATGGCAGAACTCAACGCCGCACTTTGCCTCGAAACCAGAGCGAAGAAATGGAAATTTAAATAAATATTTCATCTCCTTCAGTGGGCATTGAACCTACAACCAGTCGATTTTACAGTCACACTTTGTGCTTTATTTATATTTATGTATTTATTTTCATTTAATTTTCAAAATCTTTGTGTTATTTCTATCGCTATTTTACTTATTTTAAGCTTAACAATAAATAGTGACCATTGCTAATGTATTTTATTTTCTTTAAGCATTATTTTATTTTTCTATGTTTTTTCTAATTCAATATTTCTAACAGATCCGTTTATATACTACATCTTTCTGGTTTATAAGTGTTATATGAAAAGATATAGTTTTCTTAGGCATGCCGTATGCAGAATAAAAAATAAACAAGTTTTCAATGTATGCAGATCTTCCTGTATTTTTCTAAGTTTAATTACTTCTCCTGCAATATCTCAGAAACTGCAAATACGTCATTGTTACACCAAACGAGCGATGTCTTCTAGATAGTGAATACAGTCAACATCTCTAAATTATTATACACAAAGATAATGGATTTGCTATTAAGTAAAACCCCAATTTACTTATAATTTTTGTTTCGACGAAAGATCGAAATTAAACTATCGCCGCCGGGGAGAAAATAATTATTTCTTAAGAGTCGTGAAACGATTTAATAAATTAAATTTTGATCTGTTGAATAAAATATTCTTACAAGTAAGAATTATTATTATTTTTATCTTCATGCTTTTCGCATATAGTAGAGTAGGCCGAGATAACCTAGAGCTAAGACACTCCGTTCTCAGCTTTTCGATGTAATCTGTACCTGCCCTGCTAATAATTACCTCGGGAACTTACAATAGATATGTGTTAGTATGTTTTTATTTAATGGCAGTCGTGGCGTAGGGGCACAGGGTGTGACTAACTGACTGTAAAACTGACTGGCTGTGGGTTCGATCCCCACGCAAGGAGATTAAATATTTATTTAAATTTATATTTCCATTTCTTCGCTTAGGTGTCGAGGCAAAGCGCGGCGTAGAGTTCTGCCACTCAACATGCAATGTCTCCAAAATTCGGCAGAAAGTGGGGAACAGAGTGTCTGAGCAGGTTCCCAATGACAACTCTGCTGTGTGCAGGATACAGTGTGAAGTTGAAAAAATAAATCTTATTTATTTGTATTTGGCCTAGGGACCGAACCCTGAGGAGCCACAAAAGTAAAATTAGAATGGTAAATTCAAATGGTAAGCTCGTATACTGTTACTTGGCAACAGACTGTATGATTCAATATGGTGGTAAACGTTCAATCAGGCTCTAAGGCAAAAAGTAATTTCCAACGTTCTCCTTTATATTTTAATAACAATAAGCTTTTTTATATTAACCGTCAACATAAGTCCTCAAAAGTTTCCTAAGATGAATATTAATATTTATTAAGCTTTCCAAAAAAAAAAAAGGAATGAAACGAATAAATCCTTATTAATATCGTATGTTCGGCAGTAACATCGCCTAATCCCTAATACAATGTACAATAATATAAAATTATTATAGATAGCTATTGTGTTTCCGCACTGAGACTTCTTTTATGTCTATTGGAGATTAATATTCATAAAAGCTACTAAGACTTTTTTTTTAAATTTATAATTAGTAAAATTAGGTAAATAGCTAATTGTGCTATATTTCTTTATAAATGTTTTAATTGTTAAAATATCTATTTTTATTTAAAATATAAATGAAACAAAGTTATACATTTTTTTATTATTTACTGAGTGTCTTAAAAGACAATGCACAATTAAAAAGAGATAAGAAACATGATATTATTTTTACAGTATCCACATATAAACGAGGCCATCGTGGCATAGTGGCAATGTAAACGCAATGATTGTGGGTTTGATCCTTATTCGGGGGAATGACTTGATTTTAATTATTTCCCCGCCAGTAGACAAAACTCGGCGATGAATTTTGCCTATCGAAATTCCTTACCGCTATATTAAAACTTGTACGGGAAATGTGGAACGGAGTGTCTTAACGCTAGGTTCCCTCTGCCTATCTGCCTACCTAGAAACTTACTAACATTTCAACATTAACTTATAATAATCAAGTATACCACTAACACGTTTCAAAGACTGAGACTTGAGATATTCATTTCAGTAAGTGTCAACGCATGTCCGGGCACTAGAGTGGCTATTACGGAAATGTATTTGCAATTTAATTATATAAGTCTATCCGGATTGACGTTATCGCAACTCATCTCCGTGCCTGTACATACAATATCCATATAATATATATACTAGATGAAATCCCGGCTTCGCTCGGTTGACATGTGACTGTGGTTCTCAAGGAGTATTAAGCAATATTAATCAAGCCATAGACTCATATAACATCGTACATTGTATTTAATAATTATAATGAATTAAAACTGCTATAGTTTTTATATAAGTTTTTTTAATTTCAAAAATTAAATAACAAATAAAATAAAACTTTCAAGATTTATTATCTGCATGTCTCTCTTCTTTAAACACTCACGTATATTTACAATTCAATTCCACTTACCGCCCAATTTCCAAGACATTGCGTAACTCAATTCCGCACTTTGAGTTACGCCTTTAGTTTGTAAGAAAATGAGCATAACTTATTTTCCCAGCCTCAATAAATGTTAATTGAATAAATGTTAAATAAATATTATTGACGCCATTCGTGGCGCAGGGGCACAAATATGTCTGTGACTGTAAACGCGACCGGTTGTGAGTTCGACCCACTCGAGGAAATGAAATATTTATATGAATTTATATTTTCATTTCTTCACTCTGGTATACAGGCATAGAGCGGCATTGAGTTCCGCCACTTCTTCTTCTTTTAATTTATTATTACAATAGAACGCCATGACAAAGCAAATTATGCTGTCTTACAATACTGTTTAATTCGACGACTTCGGCGGAAAGTGGGGAACGGAGTGTCTTAACACTAGGCTCCCTCTGCCTACCCTTTATGAGGGAGATAGCGTGAAGCTTCTTTTTATTTAAAATGTAATTATATTTTTGTATGCAAAAATGCAACTGAAGGAATTAATAAATAACAATCGGTTGCTTTAACTTGTACAATTGGAATATGTCCAGTACAATGATCAATTGGCTATATTAGAGAAAGGCGAATAATTAGCATATGCAAGCTGTAATACATAATTAATTAAATTATTATTACACTCGATGCAGTCGTAGTGCATTGGGACAGTTTCTGAATGTAAACGTGAAAGATTGTGGGTTCGATTTATACTATCTCGTTTTTCTCTCTCTCTCTCTCTCTCTCTCTCTTATTATTTTTTTATTTATTTCTTTCACATATATCATACGTGTCGTTTTCTGCTCTTGTCCGGTTTTAAGTTTTGAATTTAGTGGAAAGTGGGGGACGGAATGTCTTAACTCTAGGTTCCTAGGTTCCCTCTGCTTTCTCTCCTATGTGCTAGATACAGCGTATCGCGGAAATGAAATATTTTCATAGACCCGAATAGCAATATAAAACGATACTAGTTATACGCAACGTTTTGAATTCGAACCGAAAGTGGACCTAAAGTATTTACTAGAGTTTAATACTAGGGTCTCTCTTAATATGGAGGAAAAAGGCGAAGCTGCTAAATGAAAAAATATTTTTATAGCCAGCCTATTTCAAAGGTATCAGCGTCATAAATAAGCAATTGTTTATTAGTAATTTATGGTTTTCGAAAACAAAAAGAGGACATTTCAGTTTCTTCTGCCTTGTCTTCTCAGACAGCCATTAGTTCTAGTGAACTGGTGATAAATTAAGCAGATAACTTTTGATATTAAATAAAATGATTTAACTTTGACTTTATTGTATGTACATTGTTACAATATGCTTTTATATAAGAACCAAGACTTCTTTGCCTAAGATTTCAATCCGTATTTCGCGTCGAATATAAACTAATTTATTACTATTAAGACTAGATTTTAGATTTAAGATTTAATTATAAATAATAAAAAAAATATTCTATCCAATATTTTTATTTTTTATTTATTTATATGTAAAAATGTAAAATTTGTGATAAGACCACCACAAAAACTTCAATAAATGTTAAACGCAAGAAATATAATAAAGCAAAATATAATTATAATTTTCTAAGAAAATTAATAAATTCCACCATTGAACTGAAGCTAGTGAATGTGTCTAGAGCAGCGCATCTTTTCAATCTCTATTTTCCGCAAGAGCAATTACGTGACAATTTCTAAAAACGACAGCTTCTGTATCATTTAACTTGAAGTGACAAGTTATGCCGCGTGACATTTTATGTGAAGACGTAATTCACAATGGGAAGTAATTTTCATTTAGTTTTTACTTATCAGGGAAACAATTTTTGCTTTTGCACAACAAATGTGTACATATATTAGAATTCATTAATATTTATGTATGTGTGTACGTTTATTTTTTTAATTTTTTTTTATTTTGAAAGCTACATCCACGGGCGCATAGTTGCCCGTGCCTTTTTTTATTTTAAGAAAGTTCTTTTAATGTGGCGTACTTAATTTTGGGACAATTTAAATTGTACTTATATCTAGAGCTTATACTAGAGGGGTTGGGTGGGACCCTACCGACAGTCTTTATTTACTTATTTTTTTTTTTTTTAAACATATATTATTATAGAACATTACATATATAATTGTCTGGGAATGGGGTGTGGAATTTTAGATTTGGTCTGGCTGTGTGATGTGTGTATGTTACTTTCATAAAACTATCCTTAACATTCATTTACTCTTTGTCAATTCCAATTTTAAGTTTTTGACTGAAATAGATAGAGGGACGCTTAAAAAGAATAATAGAAAGCAAAATGTTATTTTTGAATTTTTTGTCTGTCTGTCTACAGGGCGGAGGTTGATCACCATGATTAGAGAGAGAGCTTAGCCCTGGAACCGGTTCCCCTCTACCCCCGCGGGAAGTTGAGAGAAGAATTTCTGTTATATGTCTCTTAATAAAAATATATATTTTGAAAGCACAATTGTTCAAAGTACAAACTACAAAGTAAACAAAATAGAATTGTTGGTGAAGGTTACATTCTTAACAGTTAAGTTTAAGTCGTAATTAATTCAGATATGAAAAACGACTTAATCTTCTGAACGAATCTTGAAACGTGTTAGTGGTATATTTGATTATTATTAGTTAATGTTGAAATGTTAGTAAGTTTCTAGGTAGGCAGATAGGCAGAGGGAACCTAGCGTTAACACTCCGTTCCCGTTCCCGACACATTTCCCGTACAAGTTTTAATATAGCGGTAACGTATAAAAATTTGAAATAAAAAAGATATTTAATTTAAATAAATTAATATGTTAAATTTCAAAACATGTAAGTACAGCGTTGGTTTGTTGCATCGATAACGATAGAAATTATGAAATTACACACACACACATATATATATATATATATATATATATGTTACCTATTACTTAGGTTCGTAACGATGTTGAATTACTTACCTAATCTATTTCTATGCATTTGCATTGTAACACCAATTCCAATTATCTAGTGTAATAAATACTTGATTAATTGTATTATTGAGATAACATTACAATTATACCAACTATATAGAGATAGTTGTTTATTATTTTTATCTATATACTAGCGACCCGCCCGCGGATCCGCCTGCTGGTGTGATGTATATTCATTTTTCTAAATATTATTGTTTAAGAATAGTAATTTAAAAGTTTCTGATTTCTTAATTTTTCCTCCTGGGGATCCTAATCATATAAGCTTGTTACAAGCCAAGCTTTCACCTCCAAAAAGTTAGTAAATCCTTTATGGGTCTGATTATATGTGTATATAATAAAATTCCGCAGTGTATTATTAGTTTGCCACTACCAAAATTTAAAATATCCGTAAAAAAAACACAGCGTATTACACTGTTCAAGAATATTTAGAGGATAAGCTTGTATGGAATTAATGTCTATTGAATGTAATGCAGGATAGCTGCCAGCTAATGTTTATAGATTGTACCATTGATTTTGAAAAGAGCAACTGTTGAGTTTCTTGCCGGCTCTTCTCAGCAGAACTGCCTTCCGAACCGGTGGTAGCTTTTTGTTCATATGTTCATTCGACAATTCAAAAGTGCCAATAATAATTGCCTATTTGAAAAAAGAATATTTTGAATTTGAATTTGAATTATACGAGTGCATTCTCCGGCTTCAGGTGGCTATGGCCATGATTTTTTTGAGTATTGACAACGCCTCTGGCTATAATCGACCAAACATAATAGAAAAGCACGTATTCCAATATAATATATCCTATCGTATTTGCTTAGTACCAAACAATTTTCTACTGATCTAAATAAAAAGGGAACCCTCTCAGAGGAAATGAATATAATTTTTCTATTATGACGCCAAAAACAGCAGCAGTAAATAGAATAAAATATAATTTTTGAAATAGCGCTCTATAAATTCTACTCAGGCCCATGATCCACTACAGGCATTACCATAAACAAACACATCACGTGGACTCTTCAAATATTTGTTTAGGTTTAGTCGTTTCAACAGATGGGAGCAAAAACATTGTTAATATTTGTACTTTGTTAATATATGCAGCATACTATATATCTAAATGTTGTATGCGTTTTTCAGTACTCGTTCCGTAATTACACTCTGACAGCTGGGGATTTTGTACAACATTTGTGACATGCCTATATGAGATTCATGAGGGATATGTGGGGAATTTACGTGGGAATTTTGTTTCGTTTTACGTTAATAATTAATAATAGTGAGCTTTGATTTGGGCAATTACAGATTTTCAAAGTGAAACATTTATAAAAAAACTGGTTAAGTGCGGTCGGCCTCGCTCATGGATGCTTTCGTACTAATTTCAGGATTGTGGGCTACAAATATGGTACAAATAGAACCCCTATAGGATCCCTTTGATGATATTCTGTTCGTTTGTCAAGACTTTATTTCAAGATCACGTGGAGGTCCATGGCTCCTTGAAGTACAAAAAAAATCAGGCTACCAAGTCAAATAATATATTAAATATTTTTCTTTGTTATTTATTAGACCGCGGTAACATTCTTGGTAAATTCAATTTGACTATTAAAATAATAATGTCTATAAAATATAGCCATTCTTTTTTTCTAATCTAATTATTTTTGTATCTTATTTTAAAATATCAAAGGGACTTAATACAAATAGGTGCAGATACGTTTGAAGCCATTATTGGGGTACAAGCATGTAAACGCGACAGGTTGTCGATTCGATTCCCACTAGAGGAAATGAAATATTCCATATTTTCATTTTCTTCGCTACGATGTAGAGGTAAAGTGTAGTATAAACTTGCGCCACTCAAAACACAATGCCTCCAGAATTTGGCGGAAAGTAGAGAGCGGAATGTCTTAACACTAGGCTCTCTCTATCTACTACATGTGGAATGTAGCATGAAATTAAAAAAAAAAGGAATCGTGTAAATAATGAATTGGTCGAAATATTTGTATTTACGGAAAATTGTAGCTTGAAGAGTCGAACACATATCAGTGCCCGCTGTGGTACTGTCAATTATATAAATCAATCTTTCAAAAATTTGAAAACAATTGTGAAAAGTTTCACACTATTTTGAATAATCTGAAAACCGGACCAACTATTTGGATTATTGGAAATCGACGGCAAATTTTCAATTTCACACCAACCACAAATGAGGTTTGTAATTTAAAATACACCAATATTATATAGCTTTTGATAATAATATAATTATAATAATTATAAAACATTATTAATTTTCGTTATTTTCATAGCTTTAACGACAAAGTATAGTGGATGTAATTAAAATATAATACAAGGTACTTACGTAATACCATTTATTTAATTTCACGCTGTATCCCGCACATAGCAAAATGGGAGGGGGAACCTAGGGCCTAATGTTGGCATTGCGTCTCAAGTGAAAATATTAAATATATCATTTTCTAGAGTGAGAATCGAAGTCACAACCAGTCTAACACCAATTGTTTCACTCACAGAACTGAAAAATCCACTTGAACATGCCTGACTAAGCCACGTTTCACCAAATAGCTCCACTTCACGAAGTAGTTCCTGCATCTCCCCTGAAAGCTCGTTGCGTCCAGTTTTACCGTTTCACATACACGTTTCAATGAACACATACTACGTGTTTACAACTCGTCAAATTAAAATAGAACATTGCATTCACTGAGCTAGTAATGTAGCTTAAATAAAGCTTTTAATAAATAAAAATGACTATTCGAATTTAATATAGAAAGCTAAAAATTGATTTGATAAAAAATATGATGCTCTTCAGATGATTGGTAGCCCTTCAGACAGACAGATCCAAATTATTGTAATAGTATTACAAAATCGTATATATTAAAAAAAAATTTTAAAAGTTCGCGAGTGTATATATTCGTACATATTTATCTCTAATGGAAGGACGTCGTGTCGCAGGGGCACCAGGGTGTGACTGTAACGATCCCTACTCGAGAATATGAAATATAATAAATGAAATCATAATTTGTTGGCGAAACGGAAGGATTAACAATTGGGTAAATGTTTAATTTAGGGATCCTTGGAAAGATTTATAGAATTGGTTAAAGAATGGGTCGCAATTTTAATCCATCTATTATTCAACAAGAATCGTCAACAGCTATTAATATTATTTTGAGTACTACAATAAATAAGTAATAAGCTCATTTTTTATCAGTAAATCTGTAATACTAATATATTCAACAAATTGAAACTTATTGATAAAATCTTTCATTTCGGCCTAAGCGAGGTATCAATTCATTTTCAACGTTATGTTTTATCTTGCGGAAATTATTATTTTCATCATTTTTAAAGAAGTTATTTCTAGTTCTCAGATTATTTAACATTACATAAGTATGAATTGAGAAAGAGATTATTAAAATTACGTTTAATATTGAAAATCCACATTATTTCCTTCTGTAAATCTTACGCATATATCAATTTGGAGCGCCAATTCAAAGTGGATAATTGAAACTAATGTATTTTCTCAGTATTATACTTCAGTAGCGCTAAAAAGTATCCTACCTCGCCATGCCCTGAATCTTCCACATCACATTGTTTCTGGAAATGATCAGTAAATGTCAATACGTAGATCAATCACAGTTAAATATAATTGAATGTAGTTCAATCTAAGCTGACAGTATAACGAATCGGTTATAGGTACGACAGCTTTGTGGATTTAGCTCTCGGAGTAACAGACAAAAATTGTACAGATATTAAATAATATTAAAATTCCAATTCAAATTCAAAATATTCTTTATTCAAATAGGCAATAATTATAAGCACTTTTGAATCGTCGAATGAACATATGAACAAAAAGCTACCACCGGTTCGGAAGGCAGTTCTGCTGAGAAGAGCCGGCAAGAAACTCAACAGTTGCTCTTTTCAAAATCAATGGTACAATCTATAAACATTAGCTGGCAGCTATCCTGCATTACATTCAATAGACATTAATTCCATACATGCTTATCCTCTAAATATTCTTGAACAGTGTAATACGCTTTACTTGTTAGAATTTTTTTTACAGATATTTTAAATTTTGGTAGTGGCAAACTAAGAATACACTGCGGAATTTTATTATATACACGTATACTCAGACCCATAAAGGATTTACTAACTTTTTGGAGGCGAAAATTTGGTGTAACAAGCTTATCTTTATTTCTCGTTCCTATCGTATGACTGTCACTATTTTTGCTATGACAATGTATATTTTGTCGGACAAAGAGAATGTTATAATATATATTAATGTTGAATATACATAAAGTATATAAGTAAATATAAGACGTTATGTTAAATATATCTATATTGTTAGGAAGGCTATTGCTTAGTAAAATATAGTCACGTAAAAATAGACATTTCAGTTACAAACAGCTTATGTGGAGCTGAATTTTAGTGGCTTTTTTGCATTGTATCAATTGAAGTTAGCTCATTGAGTAGTATTAGTACTTCGACATCTTAACTTTAGCATCCCTTAGTTGTAGATAATTTTAAAATATATAATTTTTGACACATTCCTATATTTTGTCTTGTCAGTCAACTTTTATAAGTTATATCTCCCATGGATATATAATCCTAAAATTGGTACGTATCCCTCGGGAAAATCTGACTCGCACTTGACTGGATTTAATATCACTATATATATTTTAGTGATTTCCTTGTTAAGGCAATCTGTGGCTTACTACAAATTTCATTATATTACATTGTAAGATGGCCAATGCGATATAGTGGGTATACGATTATAAGGAACACTTTCTATTATATATGAGGTCGAATCCGGATTCATATCCGGTAAGGCGACAGCTCATGTTTCCTTAGCAGTTGCTTCTTGTAATCTGTGTGATATATACAAAATAGTTTTGTATTACGCTACTTAGGTATTAAGGAAAAGAGGAATATGTAGCAAACAGTAAGTTGAATAAAAATTAAATGAAAGTTGAAATATTTTCTTGAATATAATTACAGTATTCTTTTCATTCAGTATTATAAAGATTACCATTTATTCGATTCTATTTTTTTTATCATTAAATTTGTCATTTATATAAGTTTATATGATTCGATTTACTTTCTTTCCTCGATAATAAGACAAACAGGTTAAAGAACACGCTATGCTAAATAATCGTGTAAACGCAATGCCTCTAGAATTCAGCGGAAAGTGTGAAACGGAAGTATGAAGTGAAAGGATGAATGAAGTGAAAACGGAGTGTTCACACTAGGTTCCCAGGCTCCCTCTGCTTACCCTGCTATGCGTGATACAGGGTGAAGAATAGCAATAAGAATAAAAAATACTGAAGCTAAGTATAAAATGTGCAAGTCATTCAAAAAGAAATGACTTTAAAATATGCAATTCATGAAATTTACATTACGAACAAAAGAACAAAGAGTTTGCATTATTCATAAAATTTCCTAATGTGAAAATCGAACTAGCAATCATTAAAAATACTCATATCTATATATATAAAAGGACTTGTCCTCACTGACTGAAGTAAGACGCACGCACAGCCGTAACCGCTGTGCGTAGAAACGTGGAGTTTGGACAGATGTTTACTTTCGTAATCTGGACATCCACTAAGAAGGGATTTTGAAAAATTTTAACCCTAAAGGGGTGAAATAGGGGTTGAAAGTATGTATGGAAAAAAATTAAATCGGCATCGATTTTCATAAAATTTTAAATGTAGATTTTTAAAAGTATTTAATTGAACACGTGTCTCATCGTTTTCTAGAATTCTCCCCCTAAGGGTGCATATAAGGGGTTGAAAGTTTGTATAGATTTTTTTTAAATCGCCACTAATTTTTATAAAACTTGAAATTCAGACTCTTAAAAGTATTTAATTGAACATGTGTTTCATGGTTTTCTAGAATTCACCCCCTAAGGCTGCAAAAAAGGGGTTGAAAGTTTATATGGAAAAATCTTTTCTCTATACAAACTGGATTTAATCTGGATTATTATAAAATTAGAAATTCAGATTCTTAAAAACATTTCATTGAACACATGTTTTATGGTTTATTAGAATTCACCCCCAAGCATACGCAAGCGAAGCTGCGCGCGTCCGCTAGTACTCTATAACTGTGCCTCTATGCCGTCTATTCATATACACAGGGTTTTAAAATAGCTCCTTTCTAAAGTCTATCTACACTCAGCTGTGGGTAACGCGGGATACATTACTTCCTTAAAGTATTGGAATCATTTATCTGTTTTCTTATTCGATTGAGGCGTTTTAGCCGTCTTAGAGTTTTTGTGTGAGGTTATCCATTCGTTCTTCTAATCTTATTCAAACTACTTTTGACATAAACAATCTTTTTGTTCTGATACGATTTTATTTATAAACGTAAGTAATTAGTAATTAACAGTTTAACTTCACGCTGTGTCCCGGGAACCTAGGAAACTAGTGTTAAAGCACTCCGTTTACAATTAAGACCCTTTCGTTCTCCACTCTCTGTTGTATTCTCAAAGGCTTTAAGTAAGTTGTATGGCGGATTTCAATGTCGCGCGTTGCCTTACCAGAATGAGGAAATGAAAATATTAAATTCTTTATTGGTGGTATAGAACTCACAACCATCGCGTCTACAGTTGTACGATTGTGCATTTACACCACGGCTTCCACAATACTTTTTTCTCATCAATCAGAAGTTGAACTCAAAAGTAGCAAGCTTCAAGCATGCATACATCAAAATTGCTTCATCGCTATTAATAAAACAGTAAAAATATTTTGTTTGTTTGTATTATTGTTTGAAATGGATATAGGCACACTTAAGGGGAGGGGGAGGGGGTTCTAGTTATAGTATGAATTTCTATTCTATCTATTCTTCTATTCTTCTATTTCTATTATTTTTTTAATTAATTAATATATTAATTAAATTAAATTAATAGTTGACTAGTTTTGTAAAAATATTTCACTTACCACGCTATGGCCGCTGCGGCTCCGGAGACTTAGCCTCATTTTCCAGTCCCTCTTGGAGGGCCCACCCTCTGAGCTGAACGAACGCTTCATAGGCAGCGACATTATCAGTTTTTAAGCGTCTTCTTCATCACACAACTTCAAACTAACATTATGCGTCTCTATCGCAAGTTATCACCACTTTAAACTATCCCTATATCACTACATCTGTTGCGCACACTTGTTTAGACGTCATTTTGTTTATAAATGTCAAAGCCATTTTCTTTATAAAAATCACATATTAACTAAGTTAAACTCAACTATTGTAATATTAAAACACACAAATATTGAAAATAACACTTTTTCAAGTCATAAAACAACGTAAATGGTGACCAAAAACAAACATTTTAATTTGAAAATTCAAAACGGTTGGACATATTTAGAGAAACAAACTTGTATTAAAACACAAAAACACGACGAAATCTGAAACAAAAAGGACATGGTTACTCTTTATGCTTTTATTTTAATAATAAAATATATAATATGTTTTAATAGGCAAAAGGTAGTAAAATAGAACCTAGTATTAACCTAGTTAGCGACATCTAGCCATTGAGCTTGAGCCAAGTAAGCCACGGCTTTGATCGACGGATGTAGGCCTTGTCATATGCACATGTTTTTTTTTTGTACATCTCTTATAACAATTATGCGCTCCGTTGATCACTCTAGAAAATAATTCATATCTGTAGAAAATAAATCACATCGTAGCTTAAGTTATTATACAGCTTCACGCTGTATCACGCAATTAGCACGGTAGGCAGGGTGAGCCATTGGTAGAAGCATTGCATGTTGAGTGGAGGAACTTGCAAGGAACGCGCGCTTTGCCTCGACACTAGAACGAAGAAATGAAATAGTATATATTTCGTTCCCCCGAATGGGATTCAAACCCACAAACTGCGGCGCTTACAATCACACATAAACATAGAAAGAGTTTTTACGTTTCTTATTTTGTATGACGCGCCGAATGAGAACGCAGGACATCTTTCATGTTTAAAGTCTATTGATTTCTCCGAAAAAGTGGAAGAGGGTCCCCGTGATAGATGCGATGATGAATTACGTATTAAAATATAAATACTAAGCGTAGTAATTACTTTACAGATATGTAAGAAGAAAGGGATTTGTTAAATTATCAGGAGTGTAACATATATAAAAATATATTTCTTGTCATTTGTTTTGTTGTACTAAGTGCATAACAGGATAAAATTAACATATTAAAATATTTATTTTCTTAAGTAAATATTCGTATAGTTCAAGCGGGCGAAGCCATGGTACATGTTAAAAAAACAATATACGTACATTTTATCTTAATACAATAGCAAGAAAGCAATAAATTTATTCAAATATAAGAACGTGAGAAACCTCTAAATCGCAAGTAATCGATCCTAATGTAAAAACATTGTAGTCTGTCATACCACCGCGCCGAATTGGTATCTTAGGATTGGAGAAAATTCCTTTGATGATACTGAACTGATAGCTAATGCTAATACACATTAATAAATTGCTTTTATACATACTTAACTTTGAAAGAATAATTAACTCTATTTTTGTATTATTAGATTAGATATAGTCGATTTATGTCTTTATTTATGATAAATTCCTAAAGTAGAAGGTTTTACCGTTTATTTTTAGATACGGAATGCAATATAAACCGTAGATATATTTTTATTAACTTTGCGCTTCACCCCGCATATAGCAGGGAAGGTAGGGGGACAAAAAATTAAGATTAAATACTAGACTGGAATCAAAGTCCTCAAACTGAATCGAAAGGATGATGGAGGAGATCTTAAACGAGTTCCACCTTTAGATATTTGTAAACACTCGACATGCTTCGTGCGAAAGCTTTACCAATTTATACTAAATTGCTCACAAAATGGCTCCAATTCAAATAAAAAATTCACCCACGAATACGTAAAAGCATTTTGTGCCTCCTTAATCCGAAATTTACATTCAAATTGCCGTGACATTTCGTCAATAATGGTATTTTTTTTACAAAGTAGATTATAGGAATATTGAAGATATTTATTTACTTGATAAAACTTTTAAAACTCTTACTGTTCCTGACTAATTGACTGACAACGTAACAACTGACAACTAATTATTATTAATACATTTATTAAACATAAGTTTTCAATGTTTCTAATTTCGATTATCCATTGTTAAATAAAAAAAACCCCTTTATCTGTTTTTTTAATAGATTTCAGTGGTAACATAATTATTTAAAAAAAAAACTGGACCGTTAAAATGAAAACTGGACCGGCGTCAGGTCGAAGTTCTAACTAGTCATAGATGTGTAAGAGAATAAAGAGTCCACAATAACGGCATATTTACTATTTACGACTTCGCTATCAATTAATATACGACTATAGTACACAACATAAAACAAAGAAATAAGTTCTCATTCAGTTTGTTATAGGATATAAAAATTCCACTATTAAGTGGACTTACTATGAAATAATAATAATTCTCTACAAATATTGTTAACAGATACTACTTAATGTATTGTTTTATAACGAATATATAATATAAAAATCGATTATTTACAAGCCGATAATAATATAATCGATATCTTTTTGATAATATCAATCGTACGGTTGTAAATTACGTGAAATGATATCAGCTTATTAATAATACGTGTTGACGTGAAAGTAAACTAATTGGCACAACTCTAAATGAGTGGAACAGGTCTCTACCTGTTCCAAGAAAATCCTTCCATTTCGGAAAATTATATTTAAAATATTATTTGATTTTCGGTCTGTTTAGATTAGACAAAGTAAAAATGAATTTTAACATAAATAGAATTTATCTGTAATTCCAGGATTTCTTCCCAAAAATTACATCTTCATATTAAGTACAAAATTTCGCGACCGGGTACTAAATTAAAAATCACATTTACTTATGTGACAAAAAGACAGACATAGTTACTATTTACAGAGACAGGGCGGACCGCACCAAAGAGAAATGTGAATAAGATATTCATCCCTTTACGGGATTGATTTCCGAAAACCCTTTCATGACCAACAAGTACTTATTTATATACTACATTTTAATTTCGCTCAACTTGTCCGGTGACTTAAGCCTAAATTCAGCTATCATTTCATATTACTTACTAAATAATAGTTCTAAGCTTTATTTATTTTAAAATTAATAGTAGTTTTTATTTAAGCTCTATTTTGAACTATGCTTACAGAAAAAACTACAAGTTTCACAATGTACCTCGCCAGCAACAGAGTAAGTATTTGGCGGAACCTAACACTGTGATTTCTACTTTAGGTTCAATTTTCCAGACGTTGTGTATCGAGTGCTGGAACTCAGCTCAACGCCACTTTGTCTTGTTACCAGAGCAAGGAAATAGAAATGATTTATCGCCAGCTGGAGATTGAACTCACAGCCGTTGTGTTTATAGTTAAACTCTATGACAATATTATACTTAAATATGAAAAATAAAATATGCCTTCTGAAACTTAAATCTCAAGCACCTCGTTTAAAATTGTAATTCTAAAAATTAATTTTAAAAAATCAATATAAATTCAAAGGGTGCAAATTAAAAATAGGCAATAAATGCAGAATTATAAGGATTCAAAGTACAGTTAGTAAAAATAGAATTAACATTTAGTAAAGTCTCGTTCTAATTAATCTAATTTTTCCGCAGAACGAAGTTCTATAAATTTCGAGTAGTTAACTTGTTACAAATTAATTAGTCATTTTTCACGTGAAACCGGCAACATAATGGCACGTTTAGTCCTTATACAGTATGTTTTGAGGAAAATATATAAATAAGACCTTAAACAACAACGAAATACGCGACGATTCACGAATTTAAAGGAAAGTGAAAACTATTGAATGTGTAAAAATGTTATTATAGAGATATATGATGTGAAGAAATAAGTAGAATTCGTCACATTAAGCCCAAAAGTCTAAAGAGAAATAAACTTACAAATAAGTATATATTATTATATAATTGGCAACGAAAGTGTCTTAAGTCTGAGTTCACTATGCACATGCCCGCTATCACGTAAAATGAAACTAATGATATTTTGAATATACAAACTTTACGAGTATAATACCAATAAATCACTTATAACTAAACGATTGTTAAAACTAAAACAGCTACTAGCCATTACACTATAGAACTGCTGTAATACCAAATTACAGTAAAAGCCACAAAGCTAAACATTCTCGACCTTCGTCTTTCATGAAGATGTGAAAGTACTTTTAGAGGCTGATCAACCTCGTGTTTTCAGTTTCAGTTTGTTACATCGACCTTGATAAAAATAAAATAAATCAGCTTCACGTTGTAAACTCCTGCTATATTCAACAGGGTAGGCGGAGGGAATCTAGTGTTAAGATATTCCGTTCTTGATTTTCCGTCAAATTTTTCGACGCGTTGTTGCCAGAGCAGAAATGAAAATATAAATAAATAATAATTCAGTCCCCCGAGTGCGGATCGAACCCACGTCCATAGCGTTACAGTCACACACTTGTGCCGTAGAGCCGCGGCGGTCTTATCGACCTTGACAGTGCCGAATAAACATACAGACTAGCAAAACAAATGATCTTCTGAATGAAACAAAGCAATGCTTCGTAAACGAGGCGAGGCGCGCCAACGTGGTCATACATACATACATACATACAAATATTGTGGGAGTATAATTGAAATTTTTGCTTTAATTGAAAACGTACTCACGTTATTGATTTAGGACGGTGTAATCCCGTGGGATTCTTTTATACAAATTGTGTTTTATAATAAATAATGTTTTCGGTGTAATAATTAAATGCTTGTAAATATTTATTTTTAGGGTTCCGTAGGTACCTCAAAAATTTGAAACGGAACCTTTGTAGGATCGTTTTGTTGTCCGTTTGTCGTTTGTCTGTCAGGAGCATTTATGTCGAGATCACGCGCGATTATCTAATATTCAGATCAATGGTCTCTTGAACACAGTAAAAATGAAGCTTCTTAGTCTTCGTTTGCTGCATATATACGAGTATATAGGATAGGATACTTCTTCTAGTTCTCACGTTCTGCCAACTTTCATAACTGTACCCATGGATGTATAGTTGTAAAATTTGGCACAAAGAACTTACAATACAAGTAAAGAAAAAAATATTCATGTCTTATTTTTTTTTATTTGAAACTGTCAAAGCATCGAGCTACATATGTACCTGCAGCATTTATTTTTATAAAAAATTTTAAAACACAAATGTCATATTTATGTTTAACTTGGTGTAATAAAGGATAAAATAAATAAATAAATAAGTTTTTGTATATATTTTATTTATTTTAAAACAACACAATGCCGTCGGTAATTCGCTAATTCATTATATGATTTGCCGTAGGCACTAAGACTTTCGACCTCATTTTCCAAATTAGAATTTTACTGACATAGAGACTACTTTATTTAACTAGCAACCCGTCCGCGGCGACTGTGCGATAATGTGTGTTTAATAGTAGTTTTTTTAATACCTTAGAGTTACTAAATCGTTATTTCCTTAGGGATGTTTGATTATTTGGACATAAAAACACAACATAATTATGTGTGTTAACAATAATAGTGTTAATTTAGCATTATAGTAGCTCAGATCGGTAAAATCGATAAATATTTTTTTAGGTTTCCGTATATCACTATGTTCTCCACACGCAGACGGACGCTCCGCCAAGACATTTTTTTTTTTGAAGATTGCCTATACGCCAATTTGGAGCAAAGGAAAGTGAAGCTTGTACGTTATGGGCGCTTTTGCTTTTGCTACGAAAGTTGCTGCACAATCAAAACCCGTAGAGCATACTTCCCATGAACAAACAATCATGATATTTGGCAAGATGAGAAAACGTACATTATACATAAAAAAGTTTTATAAGTATGGCATAGAAAAAAAAAACTATTACACACTAATATATTTTATAACAATACTATAAATAATAAAGTGTTCCTTTTTTGGAAATTATGATGAAATATTAAATATTTCATTCTAGTGGAAATCCAACTCACAAGTGAGACATTTACTGCACACAGGTTATTTGCACGCTTTTGCTCCTACGCCACGAATGTCTAATTTCTTATTACCTATCTAACTAACTTACTACCTAATTAGGAGTATATTATCATAATTGTGATATTGCCTTACACATAGAATTAATTACGTGTGAACCTTTATGTACAGGTTCCCCTTCTATAATTGGTATCACTTCTATAATCCCTTCTATAATTTGTATTATTTACCCATACTCACCCTAATCTACCCGACCTGACCTCTGAATATCATCCTTCGTCACTTTAATAACAGATTATGACAAGCTTTACGTTTAAGCTTTGATAATTTTGTTGCAAGTATTGTTTGTGTCTCGGTTATTAGGATTTATGTAAAAATAGGATTCAATTAGGATTTATGTAAAACTGTACAATAGGATTACTTTGTTACTCCGGCTGTCTGTCTGTATGTCAGTCTGACTATTCTATTCAAGATCGCCGTGTAGGTATCCAGCTGAAATATCTAATCTAATCTATTGACATACTATCAAATATTTTATAAGAATACTAAAAAGTCTCGAAGCACAGAAAAAATATAAATTCTAAATTAACGCAATTAAAAGATACGAGCGTTTACACTTCTTTTTTCTATATTTTACACGAAATAAGTTGCGTAGTTAAAACCTATAGTACTTACAAATGAAGGAAAATATCCGAAAATTCAAAATCTATAGGTGTGACATAGATAAAGCCTCAAATTCATTTTATATAAAATTATACACCTGATGTAGCCGTCATCACCGTTTATAAATTGTACTTCTCGTTGACCTACAATCATAAAATGGGTACGGAACCCTCGAAAGGCGAGTCGGACTCGCACTTGATCGATTTTTTTATAATAGTAATATTTACTATTTATAAAAGATAATTTAAATGTGCATTATATTAAGTTAACATTTTGGTTTAAATTTTGCTTAATAAAATTGGTATTTTTTGTTATCCAGCCTACAACGTTTGGTATTTCGTTAGCCGACGATTTCTACCAATTCGCACTACCCGTAAGCTACCAAACTTTGTTCAAATAAAAAAAGGATTTTATTAAAAAGATCCCTTTTCACAATTTTTGTCACAAAATTTTCGAATATTTACCGAGTGGCTTTTATCATAGTTTAAGCCACAGGAAGCGACCGGCTTCCGTACCGTACCGTAGATCTGTCAATCTTGCATATTGTTAGCCGTTACCTCTTATTAGAATGAACGGAAGGTAAGAAGGGATTGTGTTGTTTAGTTAGGAACGTCTTTATATATCCCCGTTAAATAAGATTTGCTAAGGATTTAGGAGATTGCATAGATGGATAAAGTGTAAACATATTGGTGACGTCAATATAATCAACATGTAGGGATAAAGCGTGAAGTTAAAGTAAAGTAAAGTAGGTCCTAACATAGTGCGTACAACCATACAAACTCTTCAGTTGTTTGAAGCTAATTCACTCTGTCTCCCGCACATAGCAGGGTAGACAGAGGGAACCTAGTGTTAAGACACTCCGTTCTCCACTTTCCGCCGAATTTTGGAGCCATTGCGTGATGAGTGGCGGAACTCAACCCCGCTCTATGCCTCGACACCAGGGTGAAGAAATGAAAATATAAATGTAAATAAATGTATCATTTCCTCGAGGGGGATCTAACAACTATGACGTAAGCTGTCATGATTTTGTTACATTTCCTAACTGGGTTCGACGACTATGACGGACCGTCCCCTATAGTGTGACGTAATTCTATTAATTCTTTTGCGGACTAAAAATCAAACAAATCTTTATTATTGATATTATATTTCAGTAGAAAAGAAAATATTCAATAACTCATATTATAATTACTTATCTATATTAAGAAAAATAACTAACAAGCAACCCGCTCTAACTACGTACGTGAAAAAACGTATTTATCGTATTTTTTTTTAAACTTCCAACGTATTTAGCAAAAGGACTCTATAATGACTTGAACATTCAACGAGACTGAAACTATACAAGTTCAGCAAGCCAAACCTCAATAGTGGAAGTAAGCGAAATAGGAGCTGGCGTTCTAGCATTGCAGCATTCTATCTAATTATACGATGGAAGGAGATTCTTGCAGCCACACTATGGTCCGTATCCGAGAACTGGAACTAGATCTGGACTAGACTGGATTCACACTATAAAGTTGATATATTTGGTTTATTTTATATCCAATATAAGATAGTAAAATTAAGTCACTTAGAGGTTTTGATGGGGTTTGAATAGCTTAAAATAGTTTGTATATCACACAGGGGATTCGCCAGTTTTTTTTCTAAATGTGTATTCAGTTTCCTTTTCAATACAAAATATCTAATCATTTAAGACCATAGTTTATTCTATAAACAGATTTGCTAAAATATTTAATAGAATATATAATAATCTTTATAATAACATATAGAGATTACTGTACTCTGGGGAAATTAGTTTGTTATTGTGTAATATTAATTTACATAAGCATGGATGTAGATAGACTAAAAATTATCTATGAGGTATTTATTATAGTTGACATATTATTTTGCTTGATTTTTTTTTATTACCGGAGGATTTTTATCTGTGAAATTGTTAGTAAGTTATTAAAAATATATATATTTTTTAAAATAATTTTCAAAGTGGGTGGAATAATTTCGCTCGGGACATAATTACAATGATATTAACAAATAACTGAGAGAACAATGAAACGTATATAAAGCGCATCGAGTGGCAAGCATTGACTAGTTATAAAAAATGCCGAGCGCTTTCATATACATAAACTAAATACGAATACGTAATATAAAAAATATAAATTTATATAATGCACGATTGTATATAAATAAATTAGGATATTGAAATATATAAATGACACGTTTAAATAAACTATAAATATAAATAATAGTTCCCTACAGAGGTATTGCTTGAATTTAAATTATATATATTAAATAAGAGTAACTATTGAGTTTATTGTCGGCTCTTCTCAGCAGAACTTCCATTCGACCCGATGATAGCGTTCTGTAGGACTAACACTACTGACAATTGATGATTCAAAAATGCTTATTAAATACCATAGTATAAGCATTATTATTATGAGAAAATACTGAGATGATGTAATCCTTATTGTAATAATAGAGCCTTAGCTGGAATCACTTATTAAATTGCCAAAAATATATTCCTCCGTTTTCTTTCAAATCAAATCCGACATTTAACATACAAAAGGAAAATGTATTTTGGCTATAACAAAATTACAGCAGCCTACTCGAAGTTTGTACGAAGAAAAATTTAATAAAGTTATGTTATTTATACAGATCTATAATTCTTGCTATCTATATTAATACTATAAAACGGAAGCGTTGAGTTAAGTTACTATAATATAGTACACTCTATAATGGATTAGAACATATTGATTCTAAATAAGATATTGAAGCCGATTGAAATGGGCAGAAACTGTTCTTGACATCTATGCAGCTGACATGTAGGCCTGTAAGGAGGATGTAAGATAAGATTTCCTTTGGATATCAAACAATTAGCAGATGACGAGAATTCCTTTGATTGGAATCCCGAATACGTGTATAAGAGCAACAAAAATAGTGCCTCGTATCTAGGACTAACAGAATACTTTACATTTTACATTTTTCACCCTTGGTAAGTAAATTTCTTCTGGCTACCTCTTCTTTTTATATGAGAAATTCAATTTGAAACTTAAAATATTCGGAAGTAAAAAATCAGACAGAAAAATTGGTTAATTAAAAAAAAATACTATGTACTATTATAATCTGATTTATAATATCAGAAGTAAAGCAAAAGCTCGTTGAGATGGACTCTATTTAGAGGGCTACGTACATGTGTATTCCCGCAAACGGAACGAGTTTGTTTGTTTTTGATATTTATTTTTTACATTTACAAGTAAAAAAATGTATTTTATGTTTTTATCAAGATAAAATATGTTTACTGTTACAAATTCAAACATTTTGTATATGTTAAATGTTTTATTGTATGTGTATATTATTTTTTGACTACATTCTTTATCTATACAGCACAATAGGCAGGGGAAAACTAGCGTTAAGACACTCCGTTCCCCACTTGCCGCCGGATTCCTAATTATCGACGCATAGCGGAACTTAACGCCACAAATACATATAATTATATCTGACAAATGATCAAAGGACATTGTTTTTGTATCGTCACTGTATCAAATTAACTAAAGTAAAATAGGGGATGGCGGTATGTACATACGAGTACTAAGTTGTTACCGAAAATAAAATATCGCCCTTGGCACGATGGGTTCTGGCAACAAACTCGAATCGATACCAGACGCAATGCGGCCCCTATTAGGGCTTACTCAAATCAGATTTATGAAACTACATTAAAAAACCGATTTTATTATTACGTTGATTTAGATTTTTTTATATATATTTGTAAATATCAATATTTACAAATTGTATTTTTTGGGAATCACTCCATAAAATTAGGAGTAAACTGGCTTATAAAGTTAAATAATAGTATTATATCGAATCTTGTCACTTTTTGCAGTTTTAGTTAGTTGTAAGGACAAAATTTTTTATTTTTTTTATTATAATCTTAATCTTTTTGTCAGACATAAATATTTGCATGTGAAGTTTATTGTAACAAACATATGTATAGTTCTTATTTTTTTAAAGTATATATATATATATATATATATACCAATTTTACAAAGCTGTACTGTACCTATGTGATAAACCAAATAAATAAATAAATAAATATTGCAGGCGTTTTCGCTTACTAATTATTATAATCGTTAGATTTATTATGGCGGCGTCGTTATGGTGGTAGGTTCGATTCCCACTAGGGAATGAAATATTTAATATTTTCATTTCTTCTTATAACACGGTGCATACCGTTGCGTTGTTCAAAAGTAACTAAGTATCATACTTATATTTTTCTAGCTTTACGCTGAATACCTTTCATAACAGGATAGGCAGAGAGAACCTTGAAACATAATGTTAAGACACTCGCTTCCTATAAATATATTTTGGTTAACAAACTTATAAATATTTTTGCATATCGACTCTGGTTTACGGTGATTGCGGGATCACTAGGTAGAGAGGTGGACCTCTTAGACCTCGGTTGGGCTTCGATAATAGTGAATCGAAAATACTGGGGAAAGGCTACGTAACTTATGACTAATAAGATTCAATTAATGAATTAATTTACACACAGAAACAATAATTTTATGTAAAATTATATATATTTTTAAATTTTTTTACTATTTTGCTTACGTCGCCGTACGTGACTAGGATATCGTCACTAAAGCTATTTCTTGGTTCTTATGGCTATTCACGGCTGCGTCCTTTCATCGCACACCGCAGACGAAGGGCTTATATAGAAAAATATGTCACGTAGCTTAGAGCGACAGTATTATTGGGAAAAGTATAGAGAAACGTATCTTAACTATAGCCTTTTATAGCCCATTCATTTAATGAACTATGATATATAACTATAAGAATGGACAAAGTTTTTTTTATTATATTTCAAGATGTTATTCCACAGTAAGGAATTAAAAATACAGGTACAGTTAGGAAACCTAGAAAAAATTGTACGTAGCGGGATTTGAACCCGCGCCTGTTGGCAACCGTTCAATGGCTGACTATTAAGCCATACGTTCTTATCAAGCTACGTTGAAAACGCTTGTTACAACTTATTTATTAAATGTTGAACCTATAAGAATTTCGACATAGCTTGATCGGAACGTATACATGGCTTAGTGGTCGGAACACTTGGACGGTTTCCAAGATTGCGCGCGGCTTCCAATCCAGCTACATTCCAATTTTTACACGTTTTCTAAATAAGTGTGGAGAAAATTATTATATATTCTCAGTAAACACAACAAACGATAATTCTAAAACCGCATAGGTCTATAGTAAAACTTTTAAAAAATATCTAAAACTTGAACGGGAACTCTGCAAAATATATTGCGCATAATAAATTCCCTAAAAATGGTGCATTTGTCACTTTTTGGTTAAAGCGAACGTTTTATTAACTTTTTCCATCGAAATATATCTCCAATCAAAATCGTATTCATTGAATTGGAAGAGCAAATGACAGAATAAATATTTTAAAATTGTTTTCACTCATGACATATTTGAGAACGGTCTATAAATATATAACGAAAATTATTTATTGTACTCACGAAAGAATTAAATAATTTGTTTAGTATGAAATACTTATAATAATTTGTATTTCATATCAACAAAGTATTTATCTGTGCCATTATTAAAAGTTAATTATTTTTTTTTATTTAATGCAAAATACAATAATACAAAAAAAAAGACAAATTGTGTGTACGGAGAAAGTCATCACAGACTGGTTTTGACGCGTGTAACTTCACGCAGGCGCGTGAAACTTCGCGCTAGCAGGTTAAGCAGAGAGAACTTGGAAACCTAGTGTTAAGACACTCCGTTCCCATAAAGATACTTCCGTTCCCCACTTTCCGCCTAATTCTGAAAGCATTATGATTTGAATGGCAGAACATAACGCCGCATTTTGTCCCAACAAAAGAGTGAAGAAAATTATTTCCTCGAATAGGAATCGAACCCATAAGACTTCACGACTTCGCGTACACCATAACATTGTATTTGAAATAGTTAATTTCAGTGAATTTCATAGAAAGCATTCGTGGATGTCGCTCTACCGGAAGTATGTTAGGTCGCATAAGCGAGGCTGACGATTTCATTCCTGGCGTGTGTCGAGCTATCGGTATTAGATTTACGTCCACATCCGTTCACCGATCTGTTCGTACGTACATTACGTATAATATTTGCGATAACTACGGAACATTCATCCTGCTTGGTGAATTTCAAATTTAAACTATATTTGAATTTTCAATAAATGTCATAAGATTTAGGCTTCTAATTAGGAGGTAATATTGCCAGCGTCAGATTATATAGTTAGAAATTTTCTAATTAATAATTAATTAGAAGTGTCAAAAGCAATTATGAACTTGGTAAGTTATTAAATATTTCGTGGGTTTTGTTAAATTATTGCACGTAATAGTGACTATAGTATTAATTGTAAAGTGTAATTCGCCTGTGCGTTATTCTGATTTTGATAAGCTTTATTACTGAAACGTTTCATCTAAATCTGTTCAGTATTATTTGCGTGAAAGAGGTCCATACTCACAACCTTCCACAAAATAAAATGATAGGGAAGGAGAGCAGAGAGAGATGCAGGATTCCTTCTTCTCAACTATCTCATAGACACATTATCGCGTTGATTGGTACGAGTATATATACAAAAGAAATATAAAAAATATGTATTTTTTTATAATAATTATAAATCATTAATTAAGAACTCATTGTTATTTACAAAGCAGACTTGCCAATTGAAGTCTACAGGAGAGTCAGGAGAGTTTGAAAATGTTGCATAATTTATGTTCGTCCTTGTATTGCCTTTAAGAAAATATTAAGTGATATTTCGGAAGTTTAGGTATTTTTTTTAAGAAAATAAACTGATATGCTTTAAATATATAGTAATAATATGCTTTTATTATATCTCTTTATATTTAGAAGAACATATCTGTCTGACTGAGAGCTGGTTGTGATTCCAAATTGGGGTTTCAGTTGGGGTTCCAGGTGGGAACCTCGGTACTTGAAATTTCGTAACTTAGACTTAACATTTCTCATAGAATTATAGAATCAGTATAATATATTTATATTTATGATATAGAAATTATCTATAATAAAAAGTATTGGAATAATACGTAACCATTATTACATGAACTGACACTAAAAGAACTTCAACAGTTTAACTGATTTCGTCTAAAATATTCCATGTTGACTTTTGTTCCACTTACATTGAAATGGTAATATTATTTGAATACATTATTTATGAACTCTATAAAGCCTATGGTAATTTGAGAGCTAAAAGGTACCTTTTGTATGTATCACAGATGTCTATACTCAAATCTTAGCTTGGAATTCTAAAAATCTTAATTTAATTGCTTAGAAATAATTTGGCCTAGGTATGTCTTTTAGATAAAAAAATAATTTCAAATATATAGACTAATAGGCAAAGAAAGTTAATAAAGCGGGTGGAAGACCGCCAAGTTCTATGTAAATAAATATTTTACCCATATTATTATCCATACCTATATTATAAATTCGAAAGTAACTCTGCCTGCCTGCCTGTCTATCTGTCTGTCTTTCTGTCTTTTACGCAATCAGGGCCAAACCGCTAATTTAATTGTGATACAATACTCTTATAGTGATACTTGAGGGTCTCGGGATGAACCTAGGATACTTTTTTTTCTCATATTTGTAATATTTTCGATATACACCAATATATTAAAATACTTATTAATTTGACATGCAATTTATTCCGTAATATTTGTTGTTAGAAAACATCACCTAAAATGAGCTTGCTTAACGCATTTCTCTATTGAGAACTGAAAATAATTTCATAAATATATTTAATAAATATTCGTACAGTTCAAACGGGCGTAGCCGCGTTCGAGTCCACTAGTATTATATATAGGGATTACAAGGTCTTATGCAAGATATGTTTATTTTAAATCATAAGTATGCATGCATGTTTGTTTTAAATTATAAGGATCAGGCCGCATATAAAGAAAAAACCGGGTAAGTAGTAGTTATATAAGCTTGTGATGGTTTATTGTAAGAATACTACGGAATACATATAAATTTTCATTTTTCAGATTTTGTTTTCGAATTGACACATCTGATTTTATAAGGGTTCCCATGAAGTTGAAAGGGTGAGGTATGGAACCCTAAAAACTAAACCAATATAAAGTAAAAGTCTCAGTTTTATGTGCTCGAAATATCCTCACTCCTTTGCGAAGGTACGGTTACTTGCAATTTCCTAATTATCCCTTATACAGTCTCTGGTGTTTCATTTCTGAAAGAAAAATATTTGAGTCGCAGAAATGAAGGTGGGTAAAGATTTTGCAATCAAGTAATTAGTGGATATCGTCTTACATTAAGTCGAAAAATAGACTGATTTATATAAGTAAGAATATCGAGAAAGCTCAATAAATAAGATAAACTATTAGATGTTTACGTTGTTTATAGTAAAAGTGTAAAAGAATATATGTTTTTTCTTATCGACAACTACCTCATCTTATGATTTAAGTTTTTTAGCTTTACGCTGCTATCCTCCAGAGGGAACCAGCGAACCTAGTGTTAATACTCTCCGTTCTCCATTTACAGCCGCGCTTTTTCCTTCTTACCATATCAATGAAAATGAGAATATTGAATATTTCATTTCCTCCAGCAGGAATCGTATTCACATTCCAAGCCTCATTTGTATTATTTGTTGGACACATAATTAGACAGAATTGTACGATGCTTACTCGAAAAAAAAAAATTCTGTTTCTGCAAGAGTTTTGACTATCAATAAATGATTTAATTGAATAAATTAAAACATTTTAAAATAAGACAGCAATGCGTCTAAATAGTGAAACAACGAAAAATATAATAATACATGTAAAATATCGAAAGAACTGTGGTACACTTAAAAAGATGATATTGAATTCGAATTCGTAAGAGTCCTCGAACATTCAACTGGAAATGCGCTATAGGACCATTTTTAGGTCAGGGCTAATGTCTCCGGCCGCTATTGCGAACTACTTGATAACAAATTATGATACTTCTGAAACAAATTTATTGCAGCAATAGTTTCTAGTCCCATTGTTTCGATAGTGGACTTTAGTGGACAATAGGTATCATTTGTTTACCTTTTAAAAGTATTGGGCGACCCGCTCGCGGCTTCGCCCGCTTGAATTATATAGTTATTAATTTACTAATATGTATTACTTTCGTTTTCTAATAATAACATTATTTTAAAAATAACACACCTATACACTTATATGATAATTGTATTACGGATTTTTTTAAATGCCATATTTTAAAAGAGACCCACATTATATGTCGAGGAATTTAAAGCAAGGTCCTATACCTTATTTTACAAATTAGGGCTTTCATAACTTACATTTATGTATTCTTAAGCAGATATTTGGTCTATATATCATAGACTACAATCAATTATAACATTAAAATATATATTAATGAAAAATAGTAATAGAATAAAATACTAATTTAGCTTAGGTATAGTATATGCATACAGATGTAATAACGATCAAGTCGTTCATTATATTCCTTCTAACATTCAATTAAATATAAACAAACCGGCAAAGAACTGAAGCAAAGAGGAAATTTTAATAACTTTCAATATTGAATGATATCTTAACGTTTCACTTAATGTTCTTAGTTAACGAGAAAAAGATGGAAGTTCAATAAATAACCTTTTAAATGTTAGTACCACTAATAGTGTGCAGAATTGTAGAATCGATTTCAGCTGACGTAAATAGATATACCTATAAATAAAACAACCGGACAAGCGCGATTTGGGCTTGCCCACCGAGGATTCCGTACAAAAATTTGATTGGATTGGTTTTGAGCTTTTTCTGAAATGCAAGCTTAGCTTACGCAAAGCCCTCTCAACTGATACCTGACTTGAACTAGCTTTAATACCAAGTTTTGCTTTTAAAGCTATTACTTTTTAGAAAGCTAGACAAACCATGGTGTTAAGTTCAACCACTCAACAGGCAATGTCTTGAATATTAGACGACAAAATATCTTAAAATTTTCTCCGTGCCGGCCTTCCTATGTACGGACACCTGTGAAGGCAAACCAAAGCTTGGAGCGTATATATTATCATGTCATACGATATATTCCCTATAAATTAAAAGTATTATTATATTGTTTCAAAAATAACCATTAAACTGGAGAGGCCTCCTGGTGGCCTGGAGGCCAGAGGAGTCCTGGTGCAAGAGCACAACTGTAGGGGCAACAGGTAATGGATTCTATTCCCACTCAAAGAAATGAAATATTTAACATTTTCTCGCTCTGGTATCGAGGCAAAATAATTAAAGTGGCGTTGAATTCCACCAAACGCGGAAAGTGTGGAACGAGAGTATTTAATGGAAACAGAGTGTCCTAATCTTAGGTTCCCAGATTCTCTCTGCCTATCCTCCTATATGTAGGAAACAGCGTGAAGCTAAAAAAGGCGCCGTATAGAAGTAAACATGTGCATTTCATCGAAAATTAACGTAAGTAATAACCAATTTTCTAAGCGACCACAGCCATAAAGGGTTGTATCCAAGCAATTTGTAGCATAAAAATATATTTCTTTCACAGAAAATAGAAATAGTATTTACCTCTCTTTATACAGCGCTAAATGAAATCTTTTAAGGTTGACTTTCCTATTAATGCTTAATTCGAACGAGTTACCGACGGTATTTAAGCGTGCCAATATTAATTAAGATCTCGGAGAGTTGGCAACTAGGCGGAGTTAAAGTATTTTTTCTCCATTATCCTTAAATATATTTTTTTCAATTAATGTAATCTAATAATTTTATGTTTACGCTATATATAGGGAGTTTTAAATTTGTAAATTTATATTTTGTATAATTTCTATCTACATATAAGTAATACGTATACAAAAACTAAATTTTTGTTTTAGATTGAGTAAATAAAAATAACCTAATTTCCCGGGTGGGAATCGAACCCGCAAATGTTGGAAGACGGCCAATGTGCAATGCTTGAGGAACGAAGTAACTTAATATTAGATTCCTGCTTCCCTACAATTTTTTTTTAGACATCGTCAAGCTAAATAAAACATAAATGAATGTTAAATATATGTTAAGAAAATGATAATAATATTAATTAGTAGCACCTAAGAACGCAATCTAATACCTACGGTCACGAGATTATAAAATATTATAAAATTAAAACAGTTACAAAATTCTTCCACTATATTTTTAAAGTTATCTATTCTGCGTGCTCGAGTCAATCTTGGGAGGATTTTCTAACCTTTACAAAGAAAAATGTTGACTTTAAAATATGTATCGACAAGTTTTTACCAAAGTATTTTCTGTTATTTTTTTTATTTTAACCCGCTAATAAATTCGTTTGGGTTAAACTAAATGAATGAATTAAGAAGATTTTATAGCTAGTATTGTATATTCTGCTATATACGCAGATTATTATATTGTATTTAAAATATGTATCTTATATTACACTACTTTCCGTCCAATGCTTGACACGCTGCGATTTGAATGGCGGGACATAACGCTGTGCTTGGTCTTCTTACATTTCTGTTGAATTGTTTTGATTATGTTTACATGTACAATATATTCGTCATAGAAAATATTGTGTTTTTGTCATTATTATATTTTTAAAAATTCAGCGTAATATTTCCCGCATACCGCAGGGTAGGCTGAGAAAACCTAGTGTTAAGACACTCTGTTCTCCACAAATACGTACTATGTACCCATAGCAGTCAGTATCACTTTGTAATATGATGAGCATTAGTCCGTAAGGCCTCTCATAAGTTCCATAAATCGGAAGTAATAAAGCTAATTCAATTACAGAAAGCCTTCAAGTTTAGATGAATTGACATCTTGACTCAAATTATATTAAATTGTTTTGCAATTCTGTTATTAACGTTAGAACTTTGAAGTACAAATCCGTAGTCGTTTCTAAATGTTTTAAACATTTTCAAATAAAACGGAATCATTGATCATTTAAACTTGTTTAATAAATAGGTATATCTATATAATAATAAATTTAAAATTAATGAGGACGCATGTTTGTCCTTTTTTTCCGTTAGTTCACTTTTACGCGAAAAGTGAAATGAAATATTATATAATTTTACAGAAACATAGCTTATGCGTTAGTTTAACATATGTTTATGTTTATTTTATTATTTATTCTACAATTTATGTAAGAATTTTGTATAATTTGGCTGATATAAACAATGAGATTGTTTGTAACAAAAGCGGGCGAAGCCGCGATTGAATTGCTGGTATCATATATCTAAGGAATAAAATTAAGATGCTTTTTCCAGCCTTGACCATATCTTTTTTCCATGTAAATATAGAAATATGGTTTTTTTTAGAAAATCATGAGGCTATAGATTTGAGTATATGGTTTAAATTACAACTTGATATACCCAAGCGTTCCTGAGATAAAGGATCTTGACAGATACATACAGATGGACAGACGGACAATAGAGTGTTCCTTTTTATAAGGGTTCCTTTTTTCCGGAACCCTAAAACGGAGGGTAAATTAAACGAAACCCTTAGAAATAGCTCGATATAATATAATGGGCCATTTGCTGAACCTCTCGACCATGTAGATTACTTGATTCTAAGTCCAACCCACATTATCGGAAAGTCGTTAAAGCTTTTAAAGCTGTTATCACCATTCAACTTTGATATAGTATACCCGAACTATCTACTGAGTGTTGTCTATTGAATAACAAAAACTAAGAGATTTTAAATAGTCTTCAATTCAAAATATTTCATTTTATTTATTTTCACCATTTTTAAAGTATTATTAGCATTTAGACAAAAAACAGTTTCATAAAACTCATGTATTATATTATATACATATTTATAATTTATATAAATTATAAATATATATATTATATATATATTTATAATTTATATAAATGCTTGCTGAGAAAAGACGATGTAGGTATGCCTAAGATATTTTTGGGAAAGATGATTATCAATATAAATTTACTGGAAGAAAATCAAAATATTAAATATTTCATTTTCCCGCGTGGAAATCGAACCCACAAAATGTCGTTTTTACAGTCACACCATTGCACCGCTGGTGGTCTCAAAACTGGATTTTCATAATTTATTTAAAAATAATATTCCCGAAATAGCTTTACTTAAATATAAATTACATTGGAGCAATTATTACCAAAAAAAAGATGTATGAAAAAATATAATGAATATCAAAATAAAGATTTCCTTGAAAATTTTCTTCGTGCCGGAAAAGGAAAACACATGATCCTTGTTAGGATTACTCAAGCATCCTTTTCTTTAAAATGTGTTCTATTTTTGAAATGGAAAGTATAAAATAATATTTAGCAATTTATACCAGACTTTAAATAAGTGGTATAATAAAAAATGTTGATATAATAATATGAAATATTAAAATGAAGTAGGGAAACCTTTGCATTGTCTATTGTTAAGACAGCCCGCTAACCCCTTTCCGCTGAATTCTAGAGACATTGCACTCTGAGTGGCGAAACTGAACGCTGCCTGCCTCGACACCAAAGCAAAGGGTATAAAAGGTATATAGTTTTATAGTTATTTTATATTAAAAGGTAAATATATGTGTGTCTATCTATAAAAGTCGAAAAGTATAACATTACTTGTATACGAAATCTGACGCATTCCGGGGCTAACTCCGACCGAAGACAGGAATAGGAAAATCCACTGTGGGTTACATTGAAACTATTAACGTAATCTAATTAGCTTCCCTCGATAAACGGACTATCCAATAAAGCTGTTTATAATTTGAATTAGTATTTTAGGTGATTAGCGCACTCATCCAAACAAACTCTTTTACTTTATGATATTAGTATAGACATGAATTTGTTAAAATAATAAATATCATTTTTAATAAAAAACTATATATTGTGTATGGCATTTATAGCAGGGTTGACCGGGGGAACCCAGTGTTAATACTACGTTCGTCATTTTCGAGAGATTGCGTGTTGAATGGTGGAACTCAACGCTGTGCTTTGTCTGGTAACAACTAGAGCGACCAAATGAATGAAATTCATATTTCCAAATAGGTGAATAGAACTCACAACCGTCGCATTTTACAGCTGCACCGCTGCGCCACGGAACCTTTTTCGCAATTGACTTTAACGTTTCTTCAAGATTATTTATCCATTCAAGGAATCGTGAACATATTTATTTTATTGTTCGCTCAGGTGTAACGGAATACAATAAATTTAGGAACGTTTCATCGGGGTTGCTTAAATATAATAAAGCTTCATTTTTAAATGTATATATATTTGTTCAATTTCCTTATTGTTGATTTGGTGTTGGCTTATAAGATAATTTGATATATCACTGGTTTGATGATAAAAGCATGAGGACCCCCCGGAATGTATGAAGAGTCCGACTCCGTCTTTCTGACTACCCCACTACGGATAAAGCGAGAAGTTAAGTTATGATAAAAATAAATAACTAAAAGAAATGTTTCGTGAGAATTCCTAATATTATCCTAATTTAATTTATATATATAGCGATTTAGAAACTGACAAATACCGTGTTTATTTTTTATAAATATTTTATTTTATAGATATTAGTATTTTGGCAACAATTAAGCCTCATTCATGTGCGGAACCTTTTTTTTTTCAGAATACCACACAGACCCTGGAAACAAAAAAAAACAAAAATAATCCAGTTCTTTCAATATCTCTAATATTTTTTTGTAGTTAATTGTTTTTTTTTTCAATTTAATTATCATTTCTTATTTTAAATCAAATTCTATAAATATGAATATATATTTCCTTATATTTGTTACCAATACCGTAAACCATAACATAAACGATGTTCGATTCATACGCTTAACGTTTTATGCAATTAAAACTCACGGAACATCGATTAATTGAAATCGGAGCTAGAATTTGAACCTCTATCAATTTTCGATTCACTAAAAATATAATAGCAATTGCGATTTCAAGAGTGACAGGTATATAGATATTTCATTGGGGTAAGTATCACAGTGATATTTGAGAATTTTTTTTTGTTGTTGGTTTAAATTTTGCTTTAACTAAACATGCATTTAATTGAAACATATTTTAAGTCAAAAATATTTGTATATGCATCCTGCTCAGCATAAAGTATTAAATCTTTAGAAAGGTTCCGTACCACAATTAAGAAAAAATAAAACTCTCAGTCTATCAAGACGGTTTATCTCAAGTTTGTGTGAAGATATGAACTTTCAATTAAAATCAAATATCTACGGTCCATTGGAGCATAAAAAATGAAGATTCTAAGTTGACGTATTTAAAAGATACGAGCATTTATTTATACATCGTTTGGTGCGTTTTGTATGAAATTCACGTATTCAAAACCTATAGTGCATTTCACGTTGACCTAATGTTTTTGGCAAGAAGTGAGAAAGTGTAGTTCAAATGAAGAAAATCCGATAAAATTTATTTATACTATAAATAAAAATTATTTCAAATTTATAATTATAGCTCATTTCATACTTTTCTAACATTCAATGTCAACCTTTATAAGTTGTACTTCCCACTGACCTACAATCCTGAAATTGGTAGAGGGACCCTCGAAAAAATTGACTGTTTTGCTGGACTTGACTTTGACTGGAAGGGGGGGCCTTCCAAGTATAATAATATACGTGTAAATAAAGTGAATAATTTCAACATTCTTTTGTAATTGAATACCAGCGAGTACCGCTCGCCAGTGACCACAGGATCGACCTCTACAGAACTCACTGAACTCGTAAAATACTATCATTTTTAATTTCGCAAACGCTATGTCAAGTTCTATTCTAGGCATTCATTTATAAGTATTATATTGTTTTCTTTCTTTTTTGTAAACTAATTCGTACTTCTTTTTTTCAGCTTCACGATGTATCTCTCATATAGCAGGATGGCAGAGGGAACCTAGTGCTAAAACACTTCGTTCTCCATTTTCCGACGATTTTTTGAGACGTTGCGTGTTGAGTTGTGGAACTGACCACCACGCTTTGCTTTGATACCAGAGCGAAGAAATGAAAATATTAATAAATAATAATCCATCTCGCCGAGTGGGAATGGAAACCAGAACCGCACCAGCCACACGCTTGTGCCCCTGCACCACAACGGCCCATATAAAAAATCACAGTTTACAACAATATTTTTAAACGAAAGCTCTGTTTATTTATCAGAGAAATGTTTTCATACAAATAAAAACAAACGTGGTACACTGTATCGGGTTTGGGGAAACCATTTAAGTGTTATCGTCTTTATTACGGAAAACCTACAAAATTGGTCAAAACAAACATTTTTATTATGAAATGTTCCGTTTTTTAACAAGTATTTACCCAATCGTATCGAATTTTTGATTAAATTAATTTACCTAATGAAATTATGAAGAGATGCAAGAATTTTAGGCTTGTCGTGGGTTCGATCCCTACTCGAGGTAATGAAATATTTAATATTTTAATTTTATCGCACTGGTGTCGAGGCGAAGCGCGGCGTTGAACTCCAGCACTTATTACGCAAGGCCTCGAGAATTCGGCGGAAAGTCTTAATACTAGGTTCCCTGTCCCTAACCTGGTGTAAATGGGATACAGCGTGAAGATAATAAACAAAAACAAGAAATTATTAACAGATAAATAACAGAGAATCTTGTTATCTTAAAGTAATTTCAATCAAGATAGCAGATTCGATATCGCCAGGTGTAAGATATTGTATTACTATTATTAGTACTTATTGCTATTTTGATTAACATTTTAATAGATAGTCAATAAATTGTTTGATTAAAATCCGGATGTAGAACAGGTAGATTCTGGAATTCTGGTTCCTAACTGCATTTGGGAATATACTTGTATAATTACTAGGCTTATGTTTAAATAAATATAATATAGAAGCCGTGGTAGCGCAGTGAAAACGTGACGATTGTGGATTCGATTACCACTCAGGGGAGCGATATTTAGTATAATTTATTTTAATTATAAGTTATCAAATATTTTAGCAATTATCTCATAATAATATATCAAATATAAATAAATTATATGGACCTCAAACGAATGATGTTTCAGGAATTAATTTCTATTATCAAGGCTCAAATTTTCATGATAAAGCAATATTTGAGTCGATCAGATATTTGAATCCAAGATTTGCCGTTTCGTACGTAAGCACATTTTCAAGGTGAATGTAAATAGTAAATTAGTTTCACGCTGTATCCCGCACACTGCAGCGTAGGCAGAGTGAACCCAGTGTTAAAACCCTCCGTTCCCCATACATAAATAGTGTCTAACAGTAAATTAAATTCTCTATAGTGTATGTAAATTATACAACTCATCCCAATTAAACAACGCAAATCCCGAACGAAACTTCAAGGACGCACCCTAAAATCCCTTTGACGGATTTATTTTAAGGCTTAGAAAAGCATCATTAATGGTGCCAAAACATTTTTATGTTAATCTCAACCATTAGGCCAAACACTTTGATATATTTCTAATTAAATATAAAACGTGATAGAATAACTTTTATTAGAGGAAAATAAGTAGGTACACACATTTTCCATACAGATCTGTAATATATAAAATGTAACTAGGCTGTTCGCTTATTAGACGAAATTTTATAAATTGGACGTCAAAAACAAATATTATAATATTAATAAAAAAGGTGAAATAGTAGCAAAATAAACATATTTATTAAAAAATCAGCTTCACGCGCTTGCCGCCCACAGGGAACCTAGTGCCTAAATTTAAAGTAAATATTTAATGTCCCCGACTGGAGATCGAACCTACAGCCAGTCGCGAACCATTTAAATTAAAAAAAAGGGTTTTATATTTTTATTTTCATTCAATACAGTTTCTATTCCCGAAGGCCACAAAGCTATACCTATTCACGGTACCAAGTAATTAATGTTTACTTTATTATGGGAACTATTTAGCTAAGATTTAATGAGAATTTCGCAAATAATTATGTTTTACATACATAGTTAATGTTTCCTTTTGCATATTAAATAATGATTTGTTTTAGTTGTTCGTATCTCACAGTCTTTTGTATGCGATGGTAGCCGGTTCAAATCGTATATCAAAAAGAAATCTCTCAGTTTATTTTCATAGCGTACTGTAACCGTAGGTAGCTTAATTTAATTAAAATTACGAAACAAAATATGTTTTTTTATTTCTTTTTAAGAATATATTTCGTACTAATTTAGGAACTCCGTTGCGTCTCTTTAAGAAAGTAATATCTAAAAATGCTATTGCCGATTTCAACAGCGTGGCACTTATTACTCTATGAATGAACATCTAGTCTACTGATCATATAGTCCGAATGGCAAAATCTTTTTGTCTTATACAGTTGTTCCTGAGATAAAAGCGTTCAACCAAACAAACTCTTCAGCTTTATAATATTAGTATAATGAAATATTACCTAAGCCAAAATAAATTAAATTATTATCGTTTTAAAAAACAAAATGGGATGCCCACCTGCTGTCCATTCAGCAATTTGTGAAATGTATAAAGATAAGCCCTTCAGTCTATTTACTGATTTCTGGCTGCGGCGGCATTTCATTTAACTATAGACCACCAAATGTGATCCTCTATTTAAATTAAACCGCAATCACGAAGACCTTAACTTATATTTAAAATGTTATACTTAAATTCCGTAGTTCAATATGGTATGGAAAAACGGTATTTTATGTAATACAACATTTTGTTTTTTTTTTTTGTAAAATATTTTGTTATATCAAAATGGAATTTTTATTTATACTTTTGAATTAATTTACATGAAAAATAACAAAATTTGACCGAATATCTAAAGGTTAGGTTCTGTGCCTTCTTTGCTATGAAGGAAAAGGCGTAAAGCTTTTTTTTCACCTGGTGGTAAAAGAACTCCGCCTCCCACGAGCTCGTGCAATACCAGCGCCTCAGTTGCGTTGCCGGTATTTAAAGTGGAGGTAGATGCTTTTTTTAAAACTGTTATTATATTAGAATTCACAATAACACAATATCACTTGTTAAATTTAAATTAAGAATGCACATTCTAAAATCTAGTTCATAATTAAAATGTATTTTTCTTGTGTAAATGTAAAATTTTAATATTGATTTACTCTTGCCTCAACTTCGTCTCACAATACTTAACTTAGATACTTGTTTGTAATCGTATTAAGAGTTTAAAGTGAATGATCAAGAGCTAGCTGTATAAATTGAATTATATACCACTAACAGGCTTTAGTTTTCTCACTTTGCGAATTTTAATCAGATGTTAAATGTATGAATGAGACTATTTTGAACTATGAATAATAATTTGTAACTTTTATAAGCCTATTTTAATGTAAATGTATTTTTTCAGCTTACGCTATGCAGGACTGAACTGAACACGGAACTCAACGTTACGCGTTGCCTCGACACTAGAGCGAAGAAATGAAAATTTAAAATATTTAATTTCCTCGAGTGGGAATCGAATCTACAACCTGTCGCGTTTACAGTCACACGCTTATACTCCTGTCGATCCGTCAATTTAATTTGAGATAATCTTTATATATTGTTTAGAGATATTTTAAAAACACTCCTGTATTTTACGCAATGAAAAATATATTTGTGATATAACCACTGCATGCTCGGAAACGAAATCTTGTAAAGCGAAAGCATTGGTAAACTAATCGTGAGGGTTTGTCTAATCAAATTATAGAACAAATATATAAAGAACTAGCGGCCCACTCGCGGTTTCACCCGCGTGAACTATGTTATTATTAATTTCTGTCCCCATGACTACGTCCTAGTGACGTCTATGCAAAATTTGAGACTCCTAGCATTTGTAGTAACGAAGATTCATACAAACTTTCGACCCCAAAAACAACCCCTTAGAAATCGAATATTGCAAATTCCCGTCTTAGCGAGCACCTACGTCCTATAAGTAACTCCTATGCAAAATTTAAGAGTCTAGCACTTGTAGTTTCTGAGATTTCGTGATGAGTGAGTGACCTTTCGATTTTATATATATAGATAATATACATTCAAAGTAATTTTATAGTACTTTAAAAAATGTTGACGTATTTCGTAATACACAGGTATAAAAGGACTTTTTTAATATCTTGTTAAGTCTCCTAAGTCCTTTTTATTTCGTATTATAACCTCGACACAAGAGCAAAAATATTTTAAATAAATATTTCATTTCCTCGAGTGGGCATCGAACCAAGAACCAGTTGCGTTTACAGTACACTTTGTGCCCCTGCTCGCCACAACTGGGCCATTAATAATAATATTATTATTATTAATATAGTACGTATTCAATCAATGGTTTTACCAATTTATTTTTAATAATACTGTTATAAGTAAGCTAATATTTGAAATTAATTCTGAACATCGCAATCTCAAGAAGAAATTTTATATTATTGCTAGAGTGTTCCTTTGTAGAACTAGCATTTTTAAGTTTTGTTTCTTTAACCGTCGGCTTTATGAAATGTCGGAAGTCAAGTTGCATAAAGATTTGCCTTTCGAGAAATTAATAGGGAATTCATTTAAATCAGCTACTTGAGTTGTTTTCTTTATGTTTTGTCCATTTATCTTTTCTTTTGTTCGGAGTTTTAATATCACTCACAATGATTACTTACGCTAGATATAAAGTTTATTTTTTTATTATCTATATATTTATATTATCTTTATATTATCTATATATTTTTTTGTTATCACGTTCACGCTGCATCCCATACATAGCAGTGTAGTCAGAGGGAACCTATAGTTAAGGTACGTTCCCCACGCCACACAGTCTGTCACACCTTCGCAATTATTAGATGTTACAAGAAAATGTTTTGTATACCTTTATTTCTCTGTTATTATTTAATTTCTTATTTGATGATTTTGTAGTTTGTGAATGTAACCAACCCCCGAGTCAGAATCGAACCCAGGCCACAACAGCGGGACATTACCTTTTTAATTTAAATGTATTAGGATTTAAATTGAATGACGAAAATGCATTATGACATTACTGAAAATTCTTGATATTTTTCTCATATTACTACATTCACAGTTGTGAAACACTATGTGGCTGCTTGTGAGGATGCCGACGGAGGTGAAGGTCTCCCCTGCGGGACTTGAACCTCGGCTTGCAGCTGTCGAGCGACTGACCTGTTATCCATTCTTGGGACTGTTTATTTATATCCTAATCCCTGTTATCTCGTCTATAAATAGTGTTGTTCTATTTCTGTACTACCCTTTACATTGATCCGAATATATTTAATTTCTAATGGAATCCGTCGACAGTGGAGGAAATGGTTATAATAATTTTAAAGATTTTAACATTCGCTCTCTGTTGAGAGGAAAAGCGACGTTAAATTCCGCCACTCAAAACTCACGTACAATGGTGTATTTCAACTACTTAATTGTTTGAGTTTCAAAATCTTGAAGGATTGTCTTTTTTTTAACTCTATGTAATAGAGACGACATAACTTATCATATAAGCAAAGTTTTCATAAAATATAAAGTAATATACAAAGATATTTCTTAAATAAACTCCATTAACACAATTTATTTTTATACTTTGCTATCGTCGTATAGGACCTTTAAAAAAATGGGTAGTTTCGACCGCGAAGAGGTAAAAAGAGTGTCTAGACACTACGCTGTCTTTGCCTACGCAACTAGGTATATCCGAGATACAGCTATATATAATAATCTATGACAATAAACATCCTATACGCTATGATCTTTTATCTAGGGGTAAGACAATGAATGATCTCATAGCCATTGACTCGCTATCAAAAAAACAAAAATCCCATTAAAACTAAACCGTTTACCGAACAATCGAGTACGTCCACGTACAATAGTTATATATTTAAGGATTAAGTTAAACTACAGTTTAAGTCACAATATACACTAGCAAATCATAATTATTTGGATAGTTTGTTGGAAATCTCAATTATAATTGTTATGAAAATAAATAAGACATAGGTACTAAGTACAAAGCGGAGGAAATCTATTATTAAGTCACACTACTCTCCATTTTCCGCCTGAATTCGACAGCGTGGATTGAATGGCGGAACTCAACGCTGCATCTGGTCTTGTTAAAGCAATGGGAAATAAATACGCAGTATTTATGTTTTTGAATCCTCGCGCTGTTAGAGTCCTTATTGCACCATTTTTAGGACTTTTACTTGAGTGTTGGACTAGCCATGGACTTTTCACATAAAAAAGACAAAAAATATATTAATATAAAAAAAAACACAAAGAAATAAAGAGGTCCTTAAAATTATCCTTCCTGTGTTTGTCTTAAACAATTTTGAATAATACATCGACGACGACGCGAAAGGTCGGGCAATTTTTATTAATGTATTCTTATAGACTTTCGACAAAAGATTATTTACGATACAAGTTATTTTAAAAAATATGATTTTATTTCATAAAAAATCATATTTATTATATTGCAATAAAAATATTTTATATATAATATATTTTTTTGCATTATTGTAATAAAATTATTCGTTTTAAATATTACAAAAAAATAACTATAATGAATTGCGACAAAAGAAAAACGCATACAAATTCAAAACCAAAGTTTAATTAATATATGTAAATATTTTAATTCACACAAATACAAGATTTAATTTAAACACAAGAAAAAGTATAATTTTAATAATTATTTCAAGAAAATAACCACAAAAGTAAAACTTAACATAAAATAACATACGCTAAAAAATTCAAAATCAAGTTAAACTTATCCTATTCTTACCTTCGAAGAGGGAAGAGGGAAACGAACGCGACAGTCAACTTTAAGAGCACTATTTAACGCGACTTCTCTAGGCGACAGTCGGCGCGCGATTCAGAGGGAAAACAATGGCGTCAGGTTACGGGAGGGGCGTCCCCACCTATCTGTTGCGCCGCGCATGTGCTTTGAAAATAACTGAAATGGAGTGAGAAGCCTTAATAAAGCTTACAATTTTTATATTACTTGTAGTTTAAGAAATTATATCAATTTAAAATTAAATCAGCTTCTCGTACACAGAAGGGTTGGCAGAGTTATTAAGACTCTCCGTTTCCCACTTTCCGTCGAATTCTGGAGGTGGTGCGTGTTGAGTGGCAGAACTCAATGCCGCTCTTTTTTCTTCAACACCAGAGCGAAGAAATGGAAATGTAAATTTCAATAAATATTTCATTTCCTCCAAATATTAAAAACTAAAGATTTCCTCGAGTGTAACCGCTCGTAACACTAATGGCGTCAAACTAATTACACATTAAGTTAACTTCAACAATTTTTTAAGAAATTTCAGTTACTGCTAGCTTAATGACATTCTATATGATCCATACAAGTAATGGATGGATAATCCACACTGTCGCAAATATTAATTAAGGTGATGTCTTATTTAATACCTCATAAAGTTCTCTTCAAGTGTATTTGGATGTGGAGAGTGGACGTGCCGTTTGAAACACGTCAGCGCAAGGGGTTTTTCCAACCAAATATACTTAATTCAAATTCAAATTTAAAATATTCTGTATTCAAATAGGCATTTATTATAAGCACTTTTGAATCGTCGAATGAACATATAAACAAAAAGCTACCACCGGTTCGGAAGGCAGTTACGCTGAGAAGAGCCGGCAAGGAACTCAACAGTAATAATATACTAATGCTATTAGTTTGTATTATAATTATGTATACTAGTACGTAGACCACACGGAACTGAGTTAAAAGGATTAATTTGGTTGAAGGATTTATATACATAAAATACAATAATACGCTGAAGAACAAAAAAAAACTAAATGTAAAGCAGATTTTGATACAAATCTCTAAAAATGCGTGTGTTCCTTCACGCATATTTTGCAGGTGTAAGTTTACCAGCGTATGCACATATATTTAGATTTTACTATAAATTCAGCTTCACGCTATATCTAAGTAGGCAGAGAGAACCTACATAGTGTTAATTCCCTGTTTTCTGCCGAATTCTGAAGGCATTGCGTTTAGAATGGCGGCTTCGACACCGGAGCGAAGAACTGAAAATATCATTTTAAATTTAAATAATTTCGAGTGGTTTGCAGAGACGCAATGTAATGACACAAAATCCTACTGTCTATGTCAAAAAAAAGCATAAAAAAAAACATTAGACGAAAGGAAAAAAATTAGAAATTCATAAATTCTTACAAATAAGTTTATTTTGTTTTTAATTTTTCTTTGTCTGAAACAGTTTTTTGCTGGAGATATGGCTCTCTTATATTTTATTTACTTCTTTTATTCTTTGTGCCTCAGGCTACATTTTGACTAAAAGTTAAAAGTATCTATTTCCGAGTTATAGCACTTTTAAAACGTTATAATAAATGTAAATGGTTATTTCCTCCAATTAAATAGCGTTTCTTTTTATCAAATCATCCATTTAATATCAGTTTCATTACAAACAAATCTACACATCCGTTAATAGTGTATATCATTCTGTTCGTCCGACCTAGCTGGACCGATTTTCATGAGACTATCACTGAAAGATATGAGAGAGATGAACAACCCTCTCTGGGTTATTGACAAAGTTGATTTTAATATGAAATAACTACATCTTTTTAAATATTTTTTTTTTGTAAATAAAATCAAATAAAATCGTGTAATCGTTTTCTTAATTTCATAATCGGGCCGAGGGAACCTTGTGTTAAGACACTCCGTTCTCCACTTTCTGCCGAATTCTGGGGGCATTACGTGTTGAGTGGCAGAACTCAACGCCGCGCTTTGCCTCGAAACCAGAGCGAAGAAATGGAATGGTTCCAAAGATCTTTTCACATCCCCAATAATTTCAGTCTATTCGAAAAAAAAAACAAAAACAGTTCTGCTCCGACTTAGAATTGTGTTAAATAAGTATATCCAGGTGAAGGCAGTATTTTAACTGGGTCTCATTTTAAGACGCATTCTCTTATACAATATTTATTATATAAATAAAATTTTAACTCTGAACTAACAAAATGACATGCGAATAACATAAATCAGGATATTAACTTAACATTAATCATCATTCATAATACGATTTTGCATATTATTAAATAATAATGAATGTCAATTTCTATGGACTAATTAAAATCAGTATTTATGCAATAAAAGGCTATTATTTACTGTTGTCATTATTTAAAATGTTATAATTGGTTCATTAAAATATTTGGGTAATCCAATAGTGGTATTAAAGTTGACTTTAAATAAGAAATAATTATACTTTTGATTATATTTTGTGGTAAAATACAATCATTCAATTGTGAAAATTATATTAAATAATAAAAAGATCTGAAATTTATATAAACAATATATATAACGTGACGATGTAATGTAACGTCAGAGACTTTAATTTGAACTTTTAAAAAGAGATAACGTGCTTATGTACACCTACATGTGAATTTTGATAATAGAAATATTATTTTAAATAGTAAAAGTCTGGCTGACAATTCTTATCTATACCAGCCCCAAAATCCCCAAAAAAGACCTCTTAAAAATGATGGTTATTGCTTTTAAGAAAACCACGACAAAACAGAATAAGCCCAAGAACGTCGGAGAAGTGGAAGACGAGCTATAATATTCTGTCATTAGAAAACCATAAAATCTAATGATGCATATTGAATATTTTGTAACAAAATTAAAATATTTTTATAAAATTTAATTCATATTACACTTCGCCTCATTAAAGTCAGCAGCAAAACGTTGTTAAATACTATCTTAGAAATTAATAAAATCAACGGCAACAAAAGGTGGATGAAAGTAATCTAATGATGATGTTATTGGAGAAGCTTGTTCCTGTTAAACATGGTACCCTCTTATTTACCTCGTCCACGGAGGGGGGGAGGGGGGGCGGCCAGCACAGGCCGATAATGAGGAGCACTCAGCAAACGTTGTTATAGAGAGGTAGCTGATTAATACAACTTACCGTGAATTTTCACCGTAAAGCTAGTTTCTGTGAGAAAATAGACTATTTTTTTACACATAAATTCAAAATATTTCATTAATTCCAATAAAAAGCTTAATAGGAATTCTTGCGGCTAGTTTCAGATAAATTTAGAAGTGTAACTGAAACGTAAACGAAAAAAATGATAGTAAAATATTGTCATCTATTTAATTACTAATTTAGTAATAGGTAGGTATAATAGTCTCTTTGAACTTATAGTGCTTTTTACTTTGTTATTTACTTTTAACGAAGACAAAGGTTTCTGCCTACCCTGCTATGCTGCTGCGGGAGCAGTGAAGCTATATATAAAACGTACTTTTTGTATCAATTCACATACTTTATTTACTATGAACAGCTATGTAAATATATATGTAGATACATAGCTGTCAGAACAAAATTAAATTTTTCTATAGGTTTTCATTTTTCATTTTATATCTGGGCTTATATCCAAATAATTTCACGTTTTCTCTTACATTGTTTTCTATATATACACACAGAGCTGACGCCGCGACGGTAGTGGTTATTCGCTCTGGCACCAAGGCAAAAGCCCGGCGTTGAGTTCCGCCACTCAACACGCCTCGACTCGACTTTAATAAAACAAAATTAAACAAAAGAACGATGACATTTTTATAACAAAAATTATATATTGTGAATATTAAAACAATAAATATAAAATCCTTTTAGTAAATAGTATAATATGTTTACAATTCCAGTTTTCTAAAGATACCTAGTTTAGACGGCCAACCGTAGAGAGCTAACAAGCGCAACACCCTTGTCTACATGAAATTAAACCAACGCCAAGATAGCCACCAAAATTGTCGACTGTTCGTCCAGTCCTCTCGTTAAATAAGGCTCTTCAAATTTACATTAACATGTTACAATTATAAATATTTTTGTTACTTTAATTAATGTATGTTTCAAAGCTCGTCTGGCCGTCTGAATTTCTACGAGTTATGTAGTTAAATGTAATTTGAGCAAATGTATTTTTTTTTATAGAAACTTGCTTGTAAGTGAGAGTTTTTTTTTTAATCTGTTTCTTCAGCTTTACAAATATGCTACTCCAGTTCTGCCATATATTACAATTTGACATCGCTATTTTTTACAGGCACGAAATCAAATATCTACCTCACAGTACGAGCTGGAAGTACACTAACTGCAAATATAATAAAGCCCGTACGTAAAAACCTTGTCATGTAAATTTTAGTGCCTGCATTTTATCTGGAGTGAACTCCGAACTCGGCACCCATATTAATCTCTCTTTCTTTTGTCGGTGTTGTCGAGAACCACGTATTTGTTAACATTTAACTTGGCTCTCATTTCACATATTTTTATTATTTGACATTATGTTTTCAATGGAAGTATATTTATAAAGAATATTTTTTAGCTGTTTTACCAACACTAACTAAATGAAATGTTATTTTTACTATGTATATATTCAACAATATAATTGTGACCGTCGTGGCGTACAAGCGTCCAGCTGTAAACGCGACGGCATAGGTTCAATTTCCACGGCGGGAAATGAAATATTTAATAATTTCATGTCCTGGTAACGAGGAAAAGCGGAGCTTTAAGTTTCGCCACGCAACACACAATGCCTCCAGAACTAAAAGAAATAATAAAGAACGGAAATGCCTTAATGCGGAACAGACTTTCTTAACACTAGGTTCCCAGGTTCCCTCAACAACATCTACTTCTACATGCAAAATGAGGGTAACAGCAGCGTTAGTTATTTTTATATATAAGTGATAGGAGGAGGCTTTTATCGACATTTCGATGTCAGCGTTCACTCACAATTAGCTTACTGCAGTGGTCAGCGGGTTAAGTGCACAGGCGAGTAATGGTCATTGTATAAATTAAATATAATTCTATCGTCTAGCTCGCCATAAAATAATTACAGTTTAGATAGGATAAGAATTCTTAGTTTTTTTTAGAATAATTGTTACTAAGTTTATTTTTTGGTATTTTTATATATAATTTTATTATATTATTAGTGCTATATATATTTGTTAATCTTTGGAACTCCACATCACTCTTTGTTTCATTACCAGAGCGAAGAAATTGAAATATTAAATATTTTATTTCCTCGAGTGGAAATCGAACCCTCAACTTGTCGCTTTTACAGTCAGACTCTGTACCCCTTCGCCCCGACTGGCTTCACGTTCTATATGCGCTCATAATTACTGTGTATTTTTATAGGGTGAGTTTAATTTAAACTTAATTAGAATGTGAGACGGTTGCTGCCAAAATGAATTTAAATAACAGAAGTACCGTTTGACGTTCCTCACAAATTAGCGGACATTTTGGAATGAGTAAAATATAATACTATTATTTAACAAGATATTTTTCAATTCGATTCCCTAAAAAAATAATAAATCGTTCCTTCAGTTCCTACTATGCAAGAAGTGAAGGTAGATTAAACTGGTTTACGATAAAGAGTAACAATTCATGGCTCGACGACTGTGAGTTCGATTCCCTCACGGGAAATTGAAATATGTTATATTTTTTCGCTCTGGTAATAGGCGAAGCCTTAGTACCGCTTCTTAATACGCATAGCCTTAAGCAGCAGAAACACTAACACTAGCTTCCCTGTGCCTACCCTACTATATGTACGGGATATAGCGTGAGCTGAATAAAAAGTGTATAATTATAAACAACAGAACTATTTTTCACAGCATTCAAATAAATCAAATACAGAAGATAACGCTAGTACATATATATATATATATATATATATATATATATATATATATGTTAAAATTTCAAAATGAAATAAGATAACAAAATAATATTGCACAGTACTAACTGAGAAATGGTAATTTCTCTTATTAATTAACCACGGTCACTGGAACGGATTGGATTACTAAACATAATTATATTTTACATTCACAGCTAAAGAATGAGGAAATATACATATATAAATAAATAAATCGGCTTCACACTGTAACCAGCAAACAGCGGAATTTCTGGAGCGCTTAAAAATTTCTGGAGGCTTTTGAAAAGAGCTTTTTATAAATATATCCATCCATGTTAATATAATGTATATGTAATAAATGAAAAAAATAATAGGGACACCTTTGTGGCGCAAGCTCACGGTACGTTTGTGGGTTCGATTCCCACTTGAGAGAATGTTTAATAGTTTCATTTCCTGACATCATTCCAGACTTTAATATGATCTAGAATATAGAATATAGTATTTACTAGGTACATACATACACTACGGCCACTAGGTGTCACTCTCGTACACAGCTTAATAGATTAACGCGTTCGTAAATGTTCGGTCATCATTAACAAATATTGATGTTTACTCTCGTTTGCGTGATTAGAACACCTCAAAGCAACGAATGAATACAAAATTATGTTTCCATTTAAAACATGGATTCAATGTATTATGTGTTTATTTGGCAGCTTAGTTTAGGCAGAGGGAACCTAGCGTATAAAAGCGGGTATTACACTCCGTTCCCCACTTTTCAGTGAAAAAGAAAAATAGAAACAATAATAAGTGGGTGGCGAGTTGAGTGGAGGAACTTAACGCCACGCTTTGCCTCAAAACACTCGAGTGAAGAAATGAAAATATCAATTTAAATTGGTATTTAATTTCCTCGAGTGAGGATCGAACCCACAAACAGTCGCATTGAGGGTCACACTTTTTGCCCTCGCGCCACAATTGGCTTTTGGTTATATTAGAGATGCGTCGAATATGCGTTTGGTATTCGGTATTCGGTGTATTCGGCATGTTTTTCAATATTCGTATTCGGCCGAATTATTCGGCTATGGCGCCGAATATATTCGGTTCGAGTATTTTTATTTACTTGGCTGCACGATACAGTAGAAATGAAATATAAAACGTGTTATGTAAGATTTAAGTTATTATT